>APFE030116516.1:0-19881 GCA_000404065.3 Pinus taeda | reverse complement strand
TAAATAAATTATTTTTCTAAGCTTACCATTGAAATTATTCTCGTACTTAACAACCTAATATTGTTATTTTAATTAGAATATATGTATGTGTAATATTAATAATAATTATTTCAAACAGCCCTGCGCGGCATTATCTAGTGAGCAGCCTAGGCTAAAGATTTTGGACTGTCTGGTTAACTGTTTAGTTTTCAGTATGAAATACCCATGTAATCTGGTAATAGATTTTTGGAATCCTGCTCCAGCTTCACAAGCTAGACACATGGTTGTGAGAGCAGAAGATACTGTTAGTTCTGAAATGTTTTCTTGATAGAGAGAGCTGTATGACTCTCTCAGAGGTATCCCCTCTCTATAAATACTTTTTTTCTTCTTAATACAAATAGAATAGACATTACTCAGAAAAAAAAAAAAAAAAAAAGAATAAAAATAATAAATAAATAAAATATTATATAATTATTAAATAATTTTCTAAACTTACACTAAAGTCTTTTTTATTTTTTTAATCTTACTTTATCTTTAATATTTATATATATATATTATTTATATATATATATATATTTAGATCTACCATTAAATTTTTATTTTATTTATATATTTTATCTAATAACTTATTTCCATAAAAATAATAATAATATTAAATGAATAAATAATAATTTGATCTGAGTCTTAAGGTCAAAATTAGTCGTTGGAGACTCTTTTCAGAGTATTTAACATGCTAAGCTGGATCTGTTTCTTCAACTTGTCCTGACGATGAACCACACTTGTTGGTTTGAAACGCGTCAACAAATGTCTGTTTACATGTGATTTACGCCGAAATTATTCTTTCAACTATTATGGATCACAGAAGCCTCAATTTAACTACTTTGGTTTTTTGTTTTAAAATTTCCAAACTCACTCACACGTGAGTGGAATGAGCATGAGGTAAGGTATTTTAATTATTAAAATAGTTATATTTTATTTATATAAGTTATAATATAATGTTAATTTTTATTTAATTTATTAATTTAAATAAAATAAATTAAATTTATTTAGATTATATTAATTAGTTATTAATTAGTTATAATAGTTAGTATTAATTAGTTATAAATAATTAATTAGATAATTTGTTAATTGTAATAGTTAGTTAGATTAATAATTAATTTAGTTTAAGATTAATAATTAAAGTAGAATTCTAATTTAAGATTAGATTTTTAATTAAAATTCCAATTTTTACCCTAGCAACAAAATTTTCAGATTTATGTTAGATTTGACTCATCAACTTTGAAAGCTCATAGATTGAGTTATACTTGGCCAAATGAAGCCCAGGACGGCTCATTGGAAAGATAAAATCAAGGAAAACATTTCTGAAGAGGATTCACCAACCGATTTAGTCATTTATTGGGTCAAAATCAGGCAGAATATCCAGCTCTGAATTTTGAAAACAAAATCAATTTTCTGAGTTTGATTTTCTTCATTTTCATTTACCCAAGCCTCTTCTAATCGCAAATTCGCTCATCAATAATATCCTTGGCCAATTGAACCATCCTAGGAATCAATAGAGCTTATATTTTATTTTCAATGATTTATTTAAATTAAATTTGATTGGATTTGTTTTAATGTCAGAAATGGTATTTTAATTTTATTGTTGCATCTTAATTTATTTTGATTTCTTTTTGCAGGAAAATAGTAAAAGAGATATGGAGAAAAGATCTTAATCAATGAGAATGCTTTAGAAATTAAAAGATTGGAATTTTGAGCAAATAAAAGTGATTGAGCAAATTTTCTTAAATAAATTTTCATCTCAAAAATTCCTTTGCAAATATTATAAATAGCATATTGTAGAATGTAATCGGGACTGCTCTCCTCTACAAATCTAGAATTCTAAAAGAACTTTTGTAATAGGTATTTAGAGTTGTAAGTGGAAGGAGTGGAATTTCAGATCTGGGGATTATTAAGATTTTTCTTCTACATTCTGAGTTATGTATAATGAACAAAGTTTGCATTTTTGTAGCAATGATTTTGAAAGCAGAAGCTCAGACATTGTAAAGAACTATTAGAGATCGGAGCTGGAGAAATGGATTCAATAAATTGGTATTTCGAATACTATTATTTTAAATGTTGGTTTCATTTATGATAACAAGAATTGTGTCAATTTACTTACATATTTGTGGACTTTTGTCAATATGGGTAATTTGTCTCTATTTTATGTTGTTATTTATCTTTGCTCTTATAGGCAGAATTCTGGTTTTTGAGTAATTATTTACTCATAAATCTGTCTTTTAATATTGGATGAATAAATAGTGATATGTTGTGAACTTCTTCCGCATATTATTGTTTAATATTTCAAGTTACTGATTAAATAATCAAGATCATTCCGAGAACTTATTCTTGAGTGTTATTGATTGATTATTTTAGTTAAAAGGTCTCAATATGATATGTTTTGATATCTATAATGTCAGTTAATTGAACTACTTCATTAACATGATAATTATTATAAACAAGACATATTTCAATCCCAATTATAAATACCTGCTCTTGGTTGGGTTAGATCTATATCTGCCTAATTGAGATAGGATTAAGATAGTTTCTTTTGCTTGCATCTTAGAATAAGTTTGCATTTAGATTCATTCCTACATTCTTTTAAGTCCTCTTCCCAAAGAGGCAAACTTTAGTAGTGGATTCGTTGAGCCCTAAATCAGCTTAAGGATCACTTTCTTGCCTGATTAGCGAAAAGGATGATCTAATGTCTCTTTTCCATTGGTGAATGAAAGTCATATTTTGAAGCCATTGGAGATTGAAAGAAGGTAACTGGACCTAGTTGAACCAGTGGAAACCACCATTCCAAACAGAAAATGAGCTGCTTTAAGGTCTGGATCGGGTGGTCATCCTCCATATTGTTGCAACAATTTTTTAGGCTTCAACATAATGGCGCTAGAAGGAGGGCCTGAAACTTGTTGTCTGTTGGAATCTTTTCAATTTAACATTTTATTTAATCACGATGGCTCTTCTTAAACTTCCAATTTGGAGTTGTATCCATAGACATGCATCTTCCAATACTCCCTCCGAAGTGGTAAGACTCTTATCTCAGGTAAAGTTTAATGGTGAGAGAAATTTTTCTGCTTTTAATCATGTCTTTCAATTTATTCAAAATGTTTCAAATTATAATTTTCAAGGAATTAGTGAAGACATTTTATGCAGAATTTTTACTTTCACATTTGCGACAAAAGCCGAAAACTAGTGTAGAAATCTTCCAGTTACCTCAATTCACAACTGGGATCAATTTGTTACAATTTTCATTTGTAAATTTGACTACTATGATTATGATTAGGTATGTGATGAAATTTAATATCTACGAAATGAAAATGAGTCTGTTAGATATTTTAATATTCGACTTCATTTGAATTATTTAAAATTTAATGTCAAAGATCAAGGAAAATTTTAAGGATGAAAAATTTTCTTGAAGTTTAGAAACATTGGCGAATCTCACTAATCCCTAATATGCAAACTATAAATTTTCCAATGATATATTTGTAAAATTATTCAAATTTATAATGATTTATCATATAGCCACTATATAATGTTGGCGATTTTTAAGGTAAAATAATTTTATATTCTAAAATTTGGGCGAATCATCTTTTATAAAAATTGGAAATTGGCGAATCGTTTTGTGGAAAAATCATGGAAAATTAGCCCACTGGGCGAACATTAGCCCCTAAAATTTTCCATGTCAAAGATAAACCTATGAAAGGAGTATCACTAGATTGGTTTGAATATATTTGTTCTCTTCCTCTTATTCCCAATCCATATGAAATTAGTTCAAACTTTGTTCCATCCCCTTCCAACATAAATGAAAATTCCAATTTGGGTGTGCAAATAAATTGCGATGAAGAGGCTTAACAAAGCTTGGGAAATATTTATGATCAAATACAAGAAGACAATAGTAGAAATTTTGGAGAAATAGCCACCTTGAAATCTGAAAGCTACTTTGAGGTAAATTCAAAAAATCAAATCGGAAATCAGTAAGTGCAAGCAACAGTCGAAATAAATAATAAAATGCAAACTGCTGTACAAATTTATGAATTTTTCCATGATGAACAAATGCCAAAATCAGAGCAGCAAAGCAACCTTCTTCAAGAAAGCATGAGTACGCAAAGGAACGATTTAGAATCTGAAATTTACAATGAGCATAATGTACAAGAATTCTCAAACAAAAACACTTTTAAATGCATTATTTCAAATTCACATTTTTCTCTTTATCTTGATATTTTTAATGATGACAATTTTCCCCCTCTTGGTATTAATGATGTTTCAGAAATTAAAGAGAATGATTTAAATGAATTACCAATAAATTTTTATCATGATAGAGAAACTGTAATTGATCATTCTTTTGCCATTAATAAACATGAAATTCTTGTTCCTCCTTGTTTGGATATATTAGATGAGATTGAAGGGAATTCTAGAGAATCTTGTGAAGTCATTTATAATAATTACTTTGATATTGAGAATGTTGATTTTTCTCAAGAGAATCGTCATAAAAAATTTCAAATAAAATTTGAGAATCAGAGACATTTTAATTTAGAAATTATTCCAACCAATCCTCATTCTAGAGCTGAAAATTATCTTCATGATTTCACTATTTGAGAAAATATTCCGATTTATGATTCATATCATGATCAATATTTCATTCCTATTCATAATCATAACTCTCTTTATAATTCACAAGTTGGAATTCGAAATCACTCAAATTCCATAATTCTGGCCAATCCTTGTGAAAAAAGAAATTATTTCAAAACAATCCCAGTTGTGCTATAATATTAGTTGTACAAACATTGATTCCATTTTATTTTTGTTTCCTAACTTATTTTGTATAAAATCAGATTTTTGATACATTATGCTGGTGTATTGAGCACTTTACTATCAAACATTCAGTTGATGCATTGCCCTGTTGGAAAATTGAAGTTTTATATTATAATCAAGAGCATCAAAAGCTATTTCTATTTCAATTTCAATCAATGCAAATGTTTTATCAAAAGCTTCTATCTTCTCAAAGGCAATATCAACAAGAGAATGTATTTTTAGAAATCTATCAACAATCCAATTTAATTAATAATTTTCCATCTCATTTGAAAAATTTCCATCCATTTTTCATTAATTCATTTGAAAAATATTTGGAAGTTTTTCCTTCATGGAAGGTTGTCAATAACTTAGCATTTACACATAACAATAACAGTTTCTTCGAGGCCTTTGAATCTAAAAGCTCATCTCCACAATCTAGTCTTTCATCTCCTCTTTTGAACATTTCTCAATTATTAATAGAAATCCATATTTCTATGATCCAATTGGTATTCAATTGAAAATGAAATTTCGAAAGAAAAATTTTCATTAAGTTGTTAAGAATAACTGTGCATTCTACTTATAGATTTAATTTTCTTAGTTCAATAAGATTTCTATTTTTATTACTAACATTTGAATTGTACATACATGCAAGGATTAAAATGAGAAAATGGTTACACTGGAAATATGACTATACCTAGTCATTTTCATGTATATGGTTAGAATAGGAGTAGAGTTAATGTTGTTAATTTATTTTCAACAGTTCTACAGATATAAATAAAGCAAGCAATCAACCCTTCTCATATCATTTGCATTTTTAGTGAAACACTTTCTTCTTATCAAGAACTTTTAAAACTGAAATCTATTGCAGCAATACCTCTACTCTGTCTATTTTGAATAGTGTCTTGATTAAATTCAACTGAGGTTGGAGTTGGCATCAATCGCCTTAAAACCACTTTTCTTCATTTCGAGATTTCCTTTTAAGATTTTCTTTTGAAATTTATATGATAAAGGTTTTGAGGATATAAAAGCTTCATGATCTCATTATCCCATGAAATGTATGACTGTCTATGATAAGTTTAATTCTGACTCAATCATTATTAGTCAGTCTAACATTTTGTGGTAATCATATGAAGTTCATATTATCTTCCTTGAAATTTGCTAAGCTGACCTTAAGGATGTCCATTTTGCTGTGTATACACATTCAAATATGTTTTGACATTTTTTCACAATTAATGACTTTATCTCATTCTGATCTTTATTTTATTATTTGATGCTGCAATACACATCAAATTTATTTACTAAAGGCATTATTGAACAGTCACTATAACAATATAGATTTTTCTTAAGTTAACTAGGAATGAGCAGAGGTTATAAATTGTTGTAGCAATTCAAAAGGGAGGCATAGTTTCATATTATTTTTGGTGAATTTTATGAATTTAAGATTTCTTGAACATGAATAATTGATTTCCTTAAGCTTTATTGCCCATTCTAATTTAGAATAAATAATAAGATGATTTTGAACAAAGTCAAAATTTTGATAAGTAGAAGGAAGAATTGGAAGATTCATAAGGTAAAATCTACAAACAAATTCCTTCCAGTTATGCATTTACAAGTTCATTTTCATCTATTATTAGTTTATCTTTTCCTTAATTTATTTTTTATTTTTGTTATGTTTTATTTGCAGGTTTTAATTTTGTTTTCAAAACCTCAAGTAAGAAGCAAACCCAGTTCAAATTTGCAACAGGTTCAAGGAAATTTTATTTATGATTCATTAAAATTTGAGCATTATTTAACTTTTCTTTTATTCATTTACAAAACCCAATTGAAATTGAAAATAGTATCATAAGATTTCATTGGAAGTAGCTCTTAGCATTTTTTATAACAAATTGTTCATAAAAGAACTCCGATGTATTACTTCGCTCGTATGTCATATCGCATTTCGCATATCGGAGGGCTGCAGTTGAAGTATACTTCCATTATCGTGAATCGTCGATCTCCAATAATCGACTTTACCAATATCGACAACCACATAATTGCGGACCCGATATGAAATTCAAATCAAATTCATAAAAAATATCACGTCCGCTCAATCGCAATAATGGTAGGAGCATAACTTTTAAAGGGTCGATGTCTTGGATTCGATATGTTATTAAATTTTCATCATAAAATTATCAGGTCCACTCTTCATTGCATATCGGCGTATCGAAAATATGCCCCGATCCCCAATATAGTATTACTTTAATGATGTGATCGTTTCATTTCATTGCACATGTTCTCATCGCATGTTCTTATCGACAATTTTCCATTGCAATTTCTGATGCGATAGCTTCCAATATATGCCTCTAAGCCATTAACATTTAATCAAATATATGGCATAGCAACAAAGGTGAAGTCTTGCAAATTAAACTTGAAGCATGGTGAAGAAACATGTGATGTGAATCATCCGATATGACGATGTGTTATTTTAAAAGCGAGCTTAGGTAACCACTATGGTACTAAAAGCAATTGATAATAAATTTGCAGCATATTTAAATCTTTTTGATTTCTCATATATTTCAGTTTTAAATATATAATTCCATAATTTAATATGGAATTCAAAACCTCTCTATATTCATATTTAAATTTTATTATCTTAGATTTGGTCTTGATTCTAGACAATTTATAAAATCATGGAGTTTATATGAAACTTATAATATTTTGAAAAACATTCGTTACTACAAATTCTCATTCTCATTTCTGATGCATTTCTTTTAATTTCAATTCCCTTGAGCACTAAGCATTCCATTTTTACATTTTACTATTTGCTTTAATGTAAATAAAATAAATAATAATTTTAGGTTATAGGATTTTGGTTAGTTTGACTTCTTTATGTTTTTAATGTTAATTAAAATAAGAAATCAGCTAGTTTGGAGAAACTGATACCTTTCAGGGAAAATCAAAAGCAATTATCCAATGGTAAGATTCATGTACCCACTTTCATTAATTTCCATTTCCTTACTTTAGTTTCAATTTTGTTTTTTTGATATATAAATTTGTTTTGCAGCTCTTCATAGAAGCTTTCAATCCTCCGCCAGATCATAGTTTCGAAGTCCATACTCTTCTCCTTGCTTAATTTCAAGAAACATCAATAATCCTCATTGAAACAGCTACACCAGGAAGTTTTAGAACCTTTAGCTTGTTTCTTTAAGTATTCTTTTTATTAGAAAATGATTAAGATGATGCTTTGAAACAAGAAGATTGATATAAAACAGAAAATTTTCATTGTGGCTGAATTTTATCGTCACTGCTATCCAAAAAGCCTAAAACACTTACAAACACGCAAGGCATGATTTTTCTAGATCTCGACATAAGAAGGAATAATTACACGATTACTTTCTTTTTCTTCATATTGTTAAGACATTGATATAAACATTCTTGTTTGAATTTATCTTTCGAAACTTGGATTTTCCTTTTCATTTTTTAAAACTTCTTCATTTTTATTTTTGTTTGTTGATTTCTTTCTCATTTTAGCATAAAAATTATTCTCCTTTAGTTTTCAGTTTTGATTTTGGTGACTTTGTTGTTTTTCAAATGGAAGGCCTACTTGTTACCTAACAATGGTCAGCATACATGGAAAAAAATTTGTTAATAGTCACATATTAGCTTTTTCTTAAAAACTCTTAGTAAAGTTTGATTTTCTTATTATAAAGGTAAACATACTTAAGGAAGATTACCAATCAAGAGAAGTTGGCAAAGTATCATAAAATCTAGAAAAATTATTTTTCATCAAAATTGTAATTATTTTGAGATTTCAATACTTTATTAAGATCTTTCAAATTTCTATTATCAGTTAGGAAAAGTAATTTATAACCAAGTAAATACGCTTTACAACAAAGCACATTTAACTCGGAAATTGTCATTCTTAACTTTTAAGGAGTCAATGATTCTCCCTGTCCCAAAGAGTCTTATTTTTCTAGAATGTAATCCAAAAATATACTTAAAACTTAAAAGATAAGAGGTCTCGTCATGAGCCTGCTTACCATGATCATGGGGGGGAAATACGTTGACATTACCAATACTGCTAAACAAACCAGGGTAATGGCTTATGATTGCAAAAAATTATAAAACAAAGGGTCTCATCACGAGCCAACTTGTTCAGTCCAATTATAACCAGTGAATGGCATTGTCAACTATCTGGCTACCAAACTAGGACAATGGCTTTTAGGAACAAAAAAAAATAAAAAAATAAAAAATAAACATATATAAATAGATTTATCTCTAGGTCAATAATTCTTAAGGAGATGGGATTCTGAATCATTCATGATTAAAAGGTAACCCTGTCGAGAGTACAAATGTTTGTTGGCGGTAGTGGCTCTACCTGTGACAAATGAGTATATTTTAAAAGCTAAGCTGTAAAGTGACCCCTACTTTATCTCTATAACTAATTAAAGACTGATAGTGAGTTTTGAAATATGTTAATTTATGAGGAATTTTAAGAAAAATTACAGTTAGATGATTCTTGCTTTTATTCAAACTAATGAACCTAGTCAAGCACTCCAAAAATAGTTTTCTTTTCTTTAATTATTTTCACTTTAATGTTAAGAAAGTCTCATTCATATCAAACAGAGATAACTAGTTCTTCTCCCGTGTGTCACCATTGTTGTGGTAAAAACACAACCCCCCATTATTGATGTGTTCACTTCAAATAATGAGGACCCTTTCTGATCGGAATGATGAGGGCGGGATGGAGGCCTCGCAAAATCACCATAAGGGTTTCGGCTAAATCTTAGCCGAAGGATCGCAGAATTTAGGGCATATCAAGGAACGGACAGCACAGACAGGGTGTTAGGGCTTTGGTGGATTCGGTCCTGACAGCGACCGGTTTTCTTACAGTTGGCCGGGATGGAGAACAGCGAGGAGACCGAGATGGTCGACTATTCTGCCAACCCTCTGGAGGACTTTGACATTTTCGGTTATCCTTCTCATTCCGTTATCGTAAGCTCTACCGCCTTACCTGCAGCACCTAGGGTTCCCCTATCTACACCCTATGCTACGCTTTCGCCTGATGCTCCGCCTTTATCCCCGGGTTCTGCTGCTCTGCTATCATCTATTTCGCCTGAAGATTTCTCCATAGACATTACATCATCCCCTCGCAGGCATTGCCTCCCTGATCCGCCTATATCGAATGTATCTCCTCCATCCGCCTCTGTAGGGACCCCCCCTGTCTCGGTTCCCCCCATCCCCACTGATTTTGACTCGGATCTAAGACAATCCCCATCTATTCCATCTGGTCTTAAAACATCGGGCAACTTCAGTACGCCGGCCCTCATCCCACAAGTCTCAAATCGCTCTCCCAAGGATATTGGATCAAACCCCCTTGCTGATCACCCTACCGTCCCAAGATCAAAGAAGACGAAGTGTGTTAGGGAAACGGTAAAGGATATCTCGGTTCAATTAGGTGATCCATCAAATTTTGAAGAATCCATGGCGTTGGCTCGCTCGACCTTGGTTGGGCATGTTCGCGGGCATTCTTTCTCGACTGAAAAATTGAAGGCATGGGCAAACGAAATCTGGGGAGGATTGTTCTCAGTCATGCCAGATGTAATTGAACTACCTAGGGGGTGGTTTTCCATTCATTTTGCAGAAGAGGAGCATACAAATACCGTTCTGGCGCAATATTGGCATATTGAATCAGCTCCAGTACTCTTGAAACGTTGGAGCCCTCTTTTCGATCCTGAGCGAGAGAAGATAGGCGCTAGACCTATATGGGTTAGCCTGCCGGGGCTTCCGATCCAATACTGGTCTGAGGAAGCCTTCATCAAAATAGGGAACGCCTTGGGAACTTACTTAGATCATGATCGATCCTACAAGGATACAAATAAGAAGATCATGGCAAGGATACTGGTCTATCTGGATACCAGAGAGGGATTGGAGGGCAAGATGACTCTGAGATGGGGGAGTTTCTGTAATTTTTAGCAACTAGATTACAAAGGGGTGCCCTTCAGATGTAATAAATGCCGCCAAATAGGGCATGTGTACAAGGACTGCCCTCTAATCAACTGCCAGGAAGGGTCACCTAAACAATCTCGACGATCAGCTGGAGGGGCCCCTGCATCTGCACCAATTCCTCCGAGGACCTCGGGACGCTCCAATGGACCACGATCGTCATTACCAAATGCTGCTCCCCCTATCCCGCCATCACAAGAATTCGTGCATCAGAGGAACTCGCTTTCGCCTCCGATGACCAGACCACGGGCAGATGCAGCGGCCGCAAGCGCACCGGGCACTCACCCTATCTCTTTCTCTACTACATCTGATTTATCTAATGCGCATTATTCATCTACTGCATGCACTATGGTACATTGTGATATTCCTCTCCCTCCTCCTTCAATCTCATCTACCCCGCCCTCGCTTCCATTCCCTTCTCCGCCCTCCTCGCCTCTCTCTACAAAATCAACTTCATCACATCCTTACTCTCTCCGTCCCCGCGCGCATCGCCCGGATCCATCCCCCTCTGCGAACATGGGCATTGTTCCTCTGGATCCTGGATTCACATCTTCCCGAGGTCGCAAATCATACCTCTCAAAAGCCATCAAAAATGCGAGTGCTGAAGTTGTTGCTGGGCGACAAGCTACCATAGTTGGGGTCCTTAGAGCTGATTACCCCCCTAAATCTAGTCCACCATGAAGGTTATCTCTTTCAACTGTAGGGGACTGGCTAGCACCCCAAAAAAGTTAGCCCTTAAACGAATTTTTGAAGTCGAGAACCCGGACATCATCCTCCTTCAAGAAACCCTAGGATCTGCAGAAGACTGTGTTTGTGCTCTAACCTCAGTTGGAACCAAATGGAAATTTATTGCCTCGGATGCTATGGGCAGGTCCGGAGGCCTGGCATTTGGTTATAACCCCATATCTATCAAGATGGAATCCTCTTGGGGTGGACAGGGTTTTCTTGGCGCTCATATCTTCTGCAGTGATCTTGGCTGTCCCCTGAGGATCATCAATATCTATGGCCCCTATCACCATAGGGAACCCTTTTGGAGAAACCTTCTCAGCAGAAACCTCCTATCAATCGACCACGCCATTATAGGAGGTGATCTGAATTTCTCCTTCGGATTCTCCGAATCATGGGGAGAGGCGGCTCAGAGAGACCCCATCTCAGATTTCATCAGTGGATTACTATAGCAACATGACTTCATAGACATCCCTGTTCAGAAGCAGCAGCCCACTTGGAGAAATAGAAGAACAGGCGATTCTGCATTAGCCAGAAGGTTGGATCGATTTTTGATGAAAGGACCCCTGATCCATCGGCTGCAATCTTTCAAACAATGGGTTTGCACTGGGGGCATATCAAATCATCACCCTATTGCTATGGAAATCTTCGGGCCTCATCAGAAGCCCAAGGCCCCATTCAAATTCAACCATCTATGGCTTCAAGACCCGAGTTTCTCTGAATTGATCACATCATACTGGAAAGCACATCCCATCGACAGAGAACCCTCTTTCGCCAGGGGTTTTGTCAAGAACCTCACTGAATTAAAACACCTAGTGATCAACTGGGCAAAGGAGAAAAAGAAAGTGGAAGACGAGCGCCTCTCTAAGATCGAAATGGACCTAGCAGGTCTACTGGATGAAAGAAATTTAGGATTCATATCTCAGGAGGACAAGAATAAGCTTGTGGATCTGGAGAACCAAAAGAATACCATCCTTAAAGGAAGGGAAGAATCTCTCAGGCTCCGCAGTAGAGCCACTTGGTTGAAAGCGAGAGATGAAAACTCTAGATTCTTCCACAATTTCGCTAAAGGTAGGAAGGTGGCAAATACCATTTGGAATCTTCCTTTGCCAAAGGGAGGCATGGCGGACACCTTCAATAAGCTATCAAACCTGGGGACCTCTCATTTCAGAAACCTTTACAAAAATCCGGCTGGCACAAATCTTGCAGAAATTATCAATGTGGCAGGTCACTTCCCCCGGTTTATTGAGGAGGATGATGCAGAAGACTTAGAAGCTCCTGTCACGATGGCTGAACTAGAAAGCACGATCAAATGGTTCAAAAAGGAGAAGAGCCCGGGTCCTGACGGATGGACGATCGAGTTCTATGCATCTTTTTTTTAACTTCTGGGTGAGGATATTCTCAAGATGGTAGAAGAAAGCCGTACTACTGGGAGCATATACCATGCCATCAACTCTACTTTCATTGCCCTTATTCCCAAAACTGATCATCCTTCCTCATTTGATGAGTTCTGTCCCATCTCCCTTTGCAATGTGCTCTACAAGATCATTTCTAAGATTATTGCAAATCGGATCAAGCCCATTCTCTCCCGGCATATCTCTCCCCATCAATTTGCTTTCCTAGAGGATCGGCAAATCCATGAAGCCATTGGCTCGGCACAAGAGGCTATTCACTCCATTTGGACCAAACGCCTCCGATGTATACTGCTGAAAATCAACCTCTCCAAAGCATTTGACCGCGTAAGTTGGTTGTACATTAAAATGATCCTCATCCATACTGGTTTCCCTATCCCTCTCATCAACTGGATCATGGCGTGCATCACCTCCCCCACCTACAGCATCCTGATTAACGGATCCGCCTCCCATTTCTTTCACTCTGAACGAGGGCTTCGTCAGGGATGCCCTCTCTCGCCATTACTCTTCCTCTTGGTTATTGAAGCCCTCAGCAGATTTCTCATCACTGCTAAAAGGGAAGGATCCATCAGGGGTCTTAAAATATCTGACATCTGCTACCTCACCCATCTCCTATTTGTAGATGATGTCCTTATTCTGCTGGATGGCAGCATTCATGACACTACTGCTTTCTCCCACATCCTATCACTCTTCTCCAAGGCTACAGGCATGGAAGTAAACGCTGCAAAATCATCTATCACCATGACAGGCACTTCAGTAAATGAAGCTCACACCGCTAGCACGGCGTTCCCATACAGCACTCAACCCCTGGATCAGGGGCTCAAATACTTGGGATATTGGCTTAAGCCGACCTGTCAAAAAATTGTGGATTGGGTATGGTTAGTATCTAAGATCGAGAAGAGACTGCCTTGCTGGAGTCACAGATACCTCTCCAGGGTGGGAAGATTAATCCTCATAAAATCTGTTCTCGAAGCCACCCCTGTATTTTGGATGGCCATGGCATGGATCCCTCGTAACATACTAGCAAAATTGCAGCAGCTCTGTAACAGATACCTATGGGCGAGGAGCCAAGACAAACGTACTTTTGCTTGGATTGGGTGGCACAAGATTGCTATTCCTAAGAAATGGGGCGGCTGGGGATTAAAGGAGCTCCCGTCATTTGAAAAGGCACTAGCAGGTAAGATGGGATGGGCTCTACTGACTTCCCAAAGTCTATGGACCTCGATCACATACCACAAATACATTTGGCCTCTTCCCATACTTGACTAGGCTAGACTCCCGAGCTGGAATAGAACAGGCATATCCTCGATTTGGAAGGCTCTTCTACACTCACTCCCTCTCATCAGAGACAATTTGGTTTGGCGAATCAGAGCAGGAAACAATGTCAGAATTGGGCTTGACCCGTGGTCCGGAAGTGGTGGTAGACACTTGCTCCCTCAAGAACTCATCGACTTCCTCTCAGCCCACAACATTAAGGTCATATCACAGATCGCTGATCCTGATCATACAGATATGTTCCATCAGGCATGGAAATCTGCGATACATCTGAACATCCCACAGAGATGGCATGAGACTTGGGGCGATTACAGGGAGGCATTAATGGAAGCGCATATACACATTACAGATGGACCAGATGAGCTTATCTGGCACATAGCGGAACATGGTGTTTATACACCCAAGGAGGGATACATACATCTTATTGAGGGCAAAAAACCAACAGACTGTGCTAGCTGGTGGCAGAGCCTTTGGAAAGTATCTGCTTCACCTTGATCAAGACTGTTCAGCTGGTGTATATTGAGGAATAAAGTCCCCACAGGTGACCAGTTCATGAATCGGGACCTACACGGACCCACCTGGTGCGTATTATGCAAAGCAGACTCGGAAACCATTAACCATTTATTCTTACAGTGTCGGGCAACTAGAACCGTTTGGTGCAATATAAAGACACACATAAATTATGTTGGTGATTGGACAGGACCGGATGTGATCAAGGAATGGACGGATTGGAGTAAGAATAACGGTGGGACAAAATTGATAAACCTGCCCATCATTGTAAACTGGGCAATCTGGAAATCTCGAAACAACATCATATTTTAACACAAGCCCATACACTGGCCCTTGTTGGAGGCAAACATTATTGCTGCGCTAACAGAACTCCCTGATCCTCCACCTAAACGTGCTCGCCTTCCTGGTCCGCCTCCCTCCATCGATACCAACATGCCTTGGGCATTTTTCGATGGCGCTGCCAACACACACAGCTGCGGTGGAGGGTTCATCCTCCACATAAACGAAAATCATCATTTCAGGATCAAAGTCGGTTTAGGTGCTGGGACTAACAACTTCGCCGAGCTCATCACACTCCGCCATCTTCTCCATTTCACCCTGCGACACCATTGTGCTAATATCAACATTTATGGGGACTCACAGCTCATCATTAGTTGGATAAATGGCACTGCAATTTGTCACATGCACTCACTCAGCACTATCTTACATGATGCTCTTGATCTCAAATCTGCATTTAACCATATATCCATCTCTCACATATACAGGGAGAATAACAGGAATGCCGACAAGCTTTCCAAGGAGGCAACGTTGATGGACAGAGCCACATGGGAAATCAAGGAAACCATCTATCAGCAGGAGCAGACTTTTTACCATCAGCCTTATATAGATCCAGAGTACCCAACTCTGGATCAGCGTGCAGCAACATAGCTG
The DNA here is from genome assembly GCA_000404065.3 of Pinus taeda. Taxonomy (NCBI): domain Eukaryota; kingdom Viridiplantae; phylum Streptophyta; class Pinopsida; order Pinales; family Pinaceae; genus Pinus; species Pinus taeda. Next base: position 4,231 of record APFE030116516.1, on the reverse strand, counting down.
ATATATATAATTAGTCTACAGCACAACAGACATAGACTGAAATTTTTTGTAAGTATTTTGAAATTTTTGATGGCAAAAACATACTGATAGTACACTGACAGCATACCCTGCGTGGTAGTGCAATACAAGAAGGAACTGAAATATCATGTAAAAACTGACTTCATGTAAAACTGATCATCAATGAAATATTACTGATTTTTTCGAGAGGAAAAAAAATAATATATAAATATATTATAATCTATATATATTATAAGATATATAGATATTTAAATTTAATTAAATAATTTTTTAAGCTCTTACATAGAGAAAATGTAAAACACTATTTTCAAAAATTTAATAAATAAAATACATGTGATTTTATAATTCCTTTGCAATATTCACATAAATGCACTTTAGAATTGGTATTAATATCTCTTTAAATGGATTTAATAATAACATAAATGCCCTTTATTTTGTATTCTCTCTCACATACAATAACAAATGCACTCTAATTTCTTATGTTTTTAAAAGTAGAAAAACTATGAATATCCATAATTTTCTCATCTTTAAATATCATTTACATAATTTGAAAAATATTGAAAACAAATTTTCAAAAACCAAATGTAAATTTTTAATCAAAACCATTTGGAAAATGTTTTTAAATGTCTAAGTTCATGGCCATTGTTTTGGGTATGAATTGAACATGACATCCAAAACCTTGACCAAAATCCCATGTTTCTAAGGTTTTTTTATTAATTTATCTAAGTTATCCCACTATCTTAATTACATGCTTGCAAAAGGGTTTAGGCTAAGGGATGATTAATAGAAAAATTTTACAGCTCAACATCATCAACTTGTTTCACCTACGAGTGTGTATTTTCTTGATCAACTTCAACTGATCAGAGAAAAACGTGAGCTCCACAATAGGAAAATGGCATGAATCCCAAATTGGATTGACTTTCATGGCCATAGCTACTTTGATCCAAATCTACAACTAAGGTTCTAAGGCTTCCGTGCATGAAAAATATGAGGTGGTATTCCAACTTGTTCAACGAATATATATAAAACTTTCTGCTATGCAACAAGGTGATAGTTTTACATCAAATGAGACAAAAAATACACACTGCAACTCATGGAGTTATGAGGTACATACATTATCTAGGACCACTACATCAACATAAAACATAACATATAGACTTGCTAGAATAGGTGTGACTCATATAACAATATGGTAATGTGCCTGTTAATATTTTACACACGCATTTACCTATTTTGTCCACCATCCAATTTCAACTACTGCTCCAACCTCTGTTTTTGCCTCAACCAATATTCTAGCCATAGTGCCTTGAAAACTAGAAACAAATTAGGGGAAAATTTTCACAAATTCGTTATTTTTTGGACATTTTATTGTGGCCATAGTGCCTTGAAAACTAGAAAAAAATTAGGGGAAAAATTTCGTAATCTCGCTATTTTTTGGACATTTTATGAAAAAATAATAATAATAGCCAATTTGATCAAAAAATCGCCTTTTTCTGTAGATATATGATTACATTCATGAAATTCATCAAATATTTACCAGTTTTAATAAAAAATTAAATGTTTTTTATTGAATATTCACCTACATTCTATATGTCTAACTTTTCAATTAGAATAATGGCCAATAATGCTATACATAGGCATAATATTGAAATCCTTAAAAATTACCCTGCTTGAAAAACATTGTCTCTACTACACTCGTCCACTTCATTTCATTTTGACATTTTTATTTGCATCTTGGTTCAATTTTATTATTGGAGTTATTCTTTTTCATGAAACAATTGTTTGAATAGTTAATTCTAACAACCATAAAACATGTATTGAGTCAGCTAGGTTCAATATGTTTACTTTTACAAACTCCAAATAAATTTAAAATGCAAATCATTTCACCTTCACCAAGGATTTTCCATGGAATTTTTACCATATTTGATTTTTTAAATGCCACGTTGATCATATACTGAAACCTCTCCCATGTGTGTTGCCTTTGAATATCTTGAAAACCATTGGACTGCAACTATAATCCCATCACTAAACTTGAATATTTGTCGTTCATATTAAAATATTCCATGGGATCGTAATTATAATCCCATCGGCCCCTAAATTTGAATTTATACAATTGTATTTTGTCCCAGTGGATCAATATACATCATTGGATTAATCTAGAACTAATGTGGATCGACTTTAAATAGTGGTATAAATTGGCTCCATCGCTTCTCTTTTTCTCTTGTGCTAACTCATTGCTTTTTTTGAATCATGCATTCCACTTCTCCTCTAGAGTGCTCAATTTTTAGGACGAGCAACACTCTACATATATGTAGGTGTAACATTGTGCATATGTTACTTATAATGTGGCGGTTTCCATTTATGTTAGCCTCCCATGAGCGAGACAAGGATATACCATCCCCCTACAACATGATCGAAGGCGAACTCGATGTTTCGGCACTTGTTATAGAAATATGGAGAGCATAGTTTCCTCATAAAACTGCCATCTACTATAGCATTGATATACATTCCCACTACCAAATTGACCTCACTTGCATTCATGTAATATTTAGTTTCTATCAATTCATTACTTTTCTCTGCAATAATGTCAGAGGACTGGAATTCATACTGCACATTTTGTCCCTCAAGATGGGCTTGTGAAATACAAAATTTTCTCTAGAAGATGACACAGAAAATGCGTAAACTTCCACAGGATATTTCTAGCATACTATCCCACCTCAAACGCCTTCCGGGCTTATTAATGAAATAAGGGTTGAGAGTGTCAATTATTTTTTACCGTCAAATCAAAAAACGAATGCATTGCATCCATTATAGGCATATCATATGTGGCTCAACAATTATAGATTGATTGATCCACTAGCCCAATGGTAGTGGCTTATAGGGTCTCAATCGTAGCATCCCTCATGACTTGGGGGCTAACAATCTCAGGCACCTCTAGGATGAGGTATTGAAAGAGCCTATGACTTTACCATGTGGATGAAGCTTATATTTTATGAATAGAATGAAGTTGAAGCCCGTTGGTAACGTAGACAAGCTGAGGTGCGTAGACTGTATGGCATTATTCAATGTGGTGGCAGTGACAGGTCACACTGTGAGATTGTGAAGGAAGAGGTCATGCAAAGGAATACAAGAAAAACTCAGTTAAGATATGTGGCAACTTAAGCTACCCACATTCCCAGAGTGTAATTTTGTGTCTTTGATCTACCCTCATGAACAGATTTATAGTCCGGCAACGGCTCTTCTTTAATAAATTGGTGGCAATCCATATTACTGACTAGGTCACACTACTACTTCTCAAATCTATGGCTGCAAAGAACTTCTATTAGAAGTTCAATTTGTTGAATTATTATGTTGTTCGCTTCACATATTAACTCCACTTCACACATAGAAAATTTTACATGTGTGGACATGTTCCTAACTATTTAAAACCTTCTCCTCTGCAACATGGTGCCATTTTTACCGTCAAATGGTATGTGTACACGTGACCTTTTCTTACATGATATGGACAGAGGATGAAATCCTCTAAAGTAACCTCTCCTGAAATAATGTCTTCAGCATAATTAATTGGATTTAGTTTGGGTGATTAGAAAAATACATATTTTTTTCCTTACTTTCATGATATGTTGAAATCATAATATTTCCTCTAATGGCTAACATTATACAATGCTATGAGTGAGGAATGTTGCAATCAAGGAAAAGGGAATTGTTTCGTATGCATCCAACAGAAGGAATATGTGTGGAGTGCTGAGGGTAACCCACTTCTTTCAAAGACAAAGGGACAAAGCCAGGGCAACCTAGTCCTTCTACTTGCAAAGAGAAAACTGTGGAACCATTCAAGCATTTTCCCTTCTACACCCCTCAACTAATCAGGAGAGTGGTATAAATGCAATCAAGAATAGGCAAGCTTTCCCAACTCACCCTATCCATACATCGAGAATAAATACCCAACATCCCTTCGTTCCCCTCCTCGTGATCCAATGCCCAAGTGCACACCTTGCACTTAGAACCTCATAATGTGTGTCATTATCAAAGACCTTGAAGATGTATTGAGATATGTCTTCATAGCTTCATGCATAGGCGTGGGTCATCCCATCAAAGTGGCTAAAAACATTGTGTTTTAATCATTTCCTTAAAAAACCAAAACAAATGTATCTGTCATCTAAAATATAAAAATATTTCTAATTTATATATATATAAACAAAAATTTAAAGTC
>APFE030116511.1:0-12869 GCA_000404065.3 Pinus taeda | reverse complement strand
AGGTGAGACCAACTCTTTGACATGCTTGTGATGGTGAGGATGGTGAGCTGATGCCAAGCTTGTTTTTCCATGATGGTGTGCATGCACTCCATGGTGACATATTGCTAAAGTGAACTCTTGCCTCAATTGCATATGGGTGCATTAGTATGGCTCCATCATACAACTCGTTTGGTAGCATGTGCATGGTCTTCTTAGGTGAAGCTAAACTGGAAATACAATGATGCATAGTGTTCGTGTCGATCTCTGAGTGTGTGCTAGTGGTCATGCTTATCAATTGTCAACTGCATGCTCAACCCCAGTTAGACTTTTTTCTAATCTTCGCCTTCGTGAGTGTGATGAATGGGTTGGATTGCATGTGTGCACACAATTATGTGCATAATGTTGAATCGCTTGCATGTGATCAACAACACTTCTCACCATGTATGCTTTCTGCCAGTTGCTAGGATGGATCTATAACTTGTATGTGATTAGTTTAATCCATGAGTGCATGTTGTGTCCCCTGCTATTCCTGTTCCTCCTACAACTCATTCACTTGTTTGTGTAGCTCATGTTCTTTGTTGAGTTGTTGCTTCAGCACATGCAACTCCTTCTTTGTTCCATTCTCTGTGTAGGTGTGATCTTCATGTTGTGTGTCACCTCATAGCATGAGTCTCAAAAGTTGCTTTCATCACGAGTGGGTCCGCTTGAGCTTGCAACTTTGTTCTGCCTCTGTGTTGTCAACAACCTTCCTCTTGCATTCGTTCCATTTGGTATGCTTCCTTTATTTGTTATTCATGATGCTACTCGTTGTGATGTTGTTTCCATCATATCTTGATGTCCTCATCTACGAACAACTTGATGTCTTCATGGGTAGGCAAGTCCATAAACACTTGATCAACTGTATCCCCAAGTGTGCTTTGAACGGTGTATTCGACTCTACTCTCTTGGAAACCATTGTACCTATACTTCTGAGAGGCAGATGAACACCTGCAATACCTAGAGACATGGAAACACTCATGGCAAGAAATCTATCACACGAAATCCAAAATGAACTTGAGAACTAACTTGCAACATACCTGTGTGATGGATCATGAAGGTTGCACAATTTCGGCTGGGAGGTCGGGAGACTAAGTGCTAGAACTATGCAAGGAATAGTTTGGGCTGCTAGGAGGCTGACTGACTACTGGAACTGTGCAATGCACAGTCCAGTATGGCTACTGACTGTTGGAATTGTGCAATGCGCAATTCCAGCTGGGATTGACTATGGGCTCAAGGACTGCATTGTACGATTCTTTGGGCTAACAGTCACTGTCCCTCATAAATGTGCAAAACAGTCCTAGAGGATAGTGCCTAGGCAAAAATGCATATTTCTAGAGAGGAAGGCAGAGCCTTCCTTCCTTGGATTACGCAATGCTGTCTCAGTGAAGGTAGAGTCTAGGCCAAAGTTGGACAGACTTGCCGATGAGAAACTGAGAGCAAATGTGAATGCAAATGTTTGGGGATATTGAGTGTAAATGTAAATGATTGATTTTGCATGCAAATGGTGAATGAAAGATTCAGAAAATGGAACAACATGCATGTGGGTGAGGCGAGTTGCTGAATCGACTACCATTTGTGAATAACAGTTTCATCTATGCAACAGTATTGAGATGTTAATGAAAATTGAAATAGTGCTAGTACAAGCTAGTATGTATCAAAATGACAGCAAGTTGTTATGAAAGAAAATAACATTCATACGAAGAGAAATAGAAAAAGTGCCAGAAATGAAACACAAGGCATGGAAAGCAGTCTTACCCCAAAACAATTGAGCTGAATGTGCCAACAGCTCCTATATGTGATGTGGGATGTTAGAGCTACAAGTTTGATGTGAGGAATGATCTATGTAGCATCCGGTTGATGAGTTTTGATAATATCAAGTTTTTGACACGCATGCCCCAAATCTAGGGAAAGCAACACTTGGTGGGAGGTTTATGAAATGATCCTTGCATGTAACCTCTAATTGCTAAAAATAGATACCTCAAACAAGGGATGCCTTTCCATGTTGCCTTGGGGGAAGCAACCCATTCATGAAATTCTACATTTCTCGGTCTCAGAGGGAATGGGTCAACTTAGCTGCACATGCAAGAGACTACTCAATTGCTGGGAGAAAATGCGCATTTTTGGCTGGGAGCTAGGTTGGCTTCTCATAACATTTGTGCAATTTCTGGGTAGAGTAGCTGACTGCTGCCTAGATTTATTCAAATTCTGGGCTGAGTAGCCTAGCTGGGAAGGATTACATAATTTCTAGAGGGAAGGCTAGTTTCCCTCTAGGTTTGCACAAATTCTTGAAGGAGCTACTCAGCCTACTACTGGACCAAGTCTCGGTGAACAACATGTGAGGGGAATACATCAAGGTTTGATCGAAGGCTATCTTTTTGCAAGAAATTCACTGGAGGTTGTGTACTTGACGAAGCAAGACATGCTGCTGTGAAGGTTGGTAGGGAGGCCCCAAAACGAAGCGAAGGAAAAATTTTGGAGGGTGGTTGTAGCCGCTACAACACTCTCACACAAATTCAAGTTATTTACGCAATCATATTGAAAATGCTAAGTGTTCACTCAAATGTTGGGAAAATAAATATGATCAAAGGGTTTTCCATCAAAGAGGCTAACTAATGCATTATGGCCTTCCTTGCTTGTGGAGGCAAGTGGCAACTCTAGTAGTATTTTAATTAACTTAGTTAATCTTAAACCCAATACTAATTATAAAGATGAAAATGAACAATGACCTTCCCTATCTATGAAAGTGAAGATCAATGGTCATCCATAGTCTTATGCTCATCTTTTTAAGTAGGTTTTACTTGAATCATGATTCTATTCTAGGAAGGTGGTAGATGAAAGAAAGGAACTATGGTTTTTGAAAGGGAAAAAAGGAAAAATCCTCTAGAGGTTGGGGCCTTCTTCTCCTAGAAATTAATGAATGACACTCCTCGTGCCTTGGATACTTTATATAATTAGGTTGATTTTAAAACAACAACAAATCTATGATAATAAATTATCATAAATGACACTGAAATATATGGCTATGTGCAAAAATACAAAAAAAAGAATTGTCATGTAACTATTCAAATGCAACTATGATATTTATGATAGTCAAACCAAGGTAGATCAAATGAATTGAACCAAATTATATCTAATATAATCAAATCAAGGTATAATAATCATATAACAATGTGTTTAATTAATATATACTTTAGTAACTAATTTCTAATCAAAGTTTTAAATATATAGGAACTAGGAACTAGTAATTAATGACTAGAAGCTAACAATTAGTAGCTAGTTTATAACTAATAGTTGGAATTTAACTCATATTTATCATAAAACTCACTCAAATCCTTCAATAAATAAGTAATTCATGATATTTAGATACATCTATACTTCAACAAGTGATGGATTCCATTGAGACAAAATTAAACAAGTATGATCTCTTATGCAAGAGTAAAAGACTACGAATGTGATGCTAATTACTCTACCAAGTAATCAACTGATAAAAAACTTGTTGTAACAACATCAATAGTTTTAAGAAATGAATATTACAGTCATAAAATAAGAAGGAAAGAATATAAACAATAGTTTAGAAACTAGCTTTTATGTCTATCTACATAGTATCCAATAATCCAGTCAATAACATGATTCATATATAAATCTACATGAATGTAATTAATGGATATAAACATGGAAATATGAAGAAAATTAATAGAAAATAACAAGTATTTACTAAGGTATTTGGACAATAGAAGACTAGATGTGCTAACTCGAGATATGGGGGTCCTCCATGGCTCAAGTAAGAACACAAAATTAAAACTAGGAGTAATACTTCAATAACACTTCACTACTTGATGAACATGGTTATCAAAAGGTCTACAACTTAACTTTAAACCCACAAGTCAAAATATAACTCTTTGATCAAAATAAAATATAACATGTGTTTTGGTAAGTTAATTGTCTTGCCTTTATAGGCGTATTTTTAACAAAATATTCATAAATCATGTTCAAAATTGATGGATGGCTATTTTCACACTAATATATTATCCTAATATCATTTTTTACTGCTTAAAGCAAGGATCTGATCTTCAAAATTTGAATATAGGCATTTTTATGAATTTGTTCTACCTTTTTGCTACAAATATGTCCACGTTGATTGCGCATTAACCATAAACATTAGGGAAATTTTAGTTGGAATAGATGCGTATTTCACTGTCCTAGGATACCTATGAGAAAATCCCATGTCTTCATTTTCACCTAGCTTGACTGTAAATATGACAATGAATGATGAATTGCAAAATCTACTAGAACTTGTAATTCTTTTTCACAATGCATTTAATTACAAGAAATTTAGAAAATTAAAAGTTTAATAAAAATAACTTAGGAAAGTATTATTATGGGAAATGTATAAGAAAATATCATCACAAATAATGAAAATAGGTGTTTCTAAAGGAAAAGGAATTCCAAAACCATAACAATATTTTTGGAGAAAATGAGCGCTAACACGGTTCATTCTTTATCTTCAACTTTGACTCTTGCAAAATTTTCCAAGATGTCATTGATTTGACACCCTTTGTCTATGTATTCAGTGTACTTGTTCCTTATATATTGCAATAATTCATCATCCTCACTTTTATATTCTTCTTCCTTGGTAGATATTAGTCTTGGGGGGGGGTGTATGTTCATGATATTTCTTATACGTAGAAGCATTAATATTTCTTATAGGTAGAAGCATATCTTTATTTTCATTATTATTGATCCAATTTTTGTTAACTATTGCTATTTTAATTTGGAGACAATCTCTTAAATTTTCATGCTCATCTCGCCTATACCAAATTGAGGAAGGTTTATAACTAATATGGGGTTTTTGCTGGAGGAGTCCCTTATAGCGAGACTTCATATACTTATGACATGGGATCATGGAATTGTTGGTCTAGAGTAACCAACTTTGATCTTATCACATTCTTGTTGGACTAAATGGTGATATGACTCTTGACTCTAGGTGCTCTCTACTACCATGAGAGGAGTCTTGTGCATCTTCAATCTATTGCTCTGGAACTTCTTTATGTATTGAATTTTAGATGATTTTTTCCTTCCTTATCTTTTATCATTTTTTATTGTCTTTTGTCCCTTTCTATTTTTTGAATGTCAATTGGTTTTTTATATTTTGTATACATGATTCAGTTCTTCGTCAAGTTTCCTCATCAATTTTATACTCTCTTATTCTTGAAACCAACCATTTTCCTCCCATTATGACTACTAATTTACTTACTTCTCTTGTTTCATATTTTCCCTTTATATCTCACAAACATCTACACCCCCAATAATTTACCCAACTTGCTCTTGGTCAACAAAAAAGGTTATGTTGAACATTTTCATTTACTAAACAATTAGTCCCATACCTCTCTTTTGCCTTTACAATGGGCATCGAAGAATTTCTCCTAGCCATTTTGACGCTTACTATGGTCAGATTTATTGCCGTTTGCAGGGGTGGTCAATATTCAACTATATAACCGAGTCCTTTATCAAGAATAAATCTATGTAGTAAAGCAAGCATAGTACATAAAAAAAAAAAATCTTGAAAATTTTCATATAAACTCTTTGATTTTTTCAACAAAAGTGCATTTTTTTATTACCTCTTCCTCATAGAAATCGTCCAATATTTTTTCTACCCACTCATGCAAATTCATTTTCCTTTCGTTATTCAATTTTAGGATCAACCAAATACCATCTTTGTTTCTTGCATTAGGTTGTTGATCAATATATTTATGTATTTATACTAGCATTGATTTTATGAAATTCTCACACACATTAATGAGGAAATATACCCTAGATTATACGATAGATAGACCATTTCTCCTTATGTGCTTTTTAAATTAATTATTGATCTTTCTCTCCCACCACTCTTGTATCTCTTTCAGAGTTAACATGTATGCACACATCTTATATGAACTGAGGTTTAGCAATTGTATTCTAGTGAGAAGTATGCATTAGTTACCGAGTGGAACATAAAGGAAGATAAAAGGGTAATATGCATCACATGGAAGGGAAAAGAGACACAAAAGTAATAGAGAGCCAACGAAAGCACACTTGTATTAGATATATCTCAATTGATAACCAGCCAACACATGGAGTCAAGTACATACATATTTAAACTTTGGTAGACAATTACAATAGTTTAACTTTCTAAATTGGCTTATCCAAATTTACATGGTCAACCAACCTTTTTTCCAAGGCTTTAATGCATATGAAGGTTAAATAAATTGATGTATTCTTAGCAAATAAGCCCCTCTATCTTCCTTTGACATAACAAAAGACATATACATTACTCATGCTGACCAAGGCCTATCCTAAGGTTCAAATGTCACCATAGTAGCCTTGTTCCTAGGATATCCATCTCAATAACCATCACCTATACTTCATATATAAATGTTTTATCTCACCTACATCGATCACATATCATTTTCTTGAGATATCATCACAATGATTACAGTAAACAATCATTTTCCTTAAACAATATTTCACATGCATGAGATCTTTTTCATGATATTTGGATTTCATATGCAATAGTATCAATAATCCAAAAACAATATCTTCAAGCTACAACTCTATTTCATGACCATTGAATATGATTCCTTAAGTATGTGATGGATCTATATTAGCTACCAAGGAGGTCTAAAAGCTTGTATACCATTCTGAATAAATTAGACGCCAAAGCTGACCTGCAATTCTTAACTTTTCCCGAATTACCTTTCATTAGTGAAAATTGTATTCTCTTGTCTTTGGGTACTCTCTTAAGGCTTTAATGACTTAGTCTTAATTATAAGTGCAATGTTTTCCTTCCTAAAATTATCTTTATAGTGCGAATTAAGACATACCATCCATGACCAATCTTGGTTAGGAATCACTTTGTTTCTCCATTCTTTTATAAAGGATCCCACTATTGGCCTCCTCCCATTAAATCAAGATTCTTAGTTTCTTAAGGAAATTAAGGTGTAGAACAATTTTCCCCTCTAACACATAAATGTGTATATAAATATATAGGTATTTACAATAGCATTATCAAGAAGAAAATAACAAGTGGATATACACCAAGGAATTCTCTAAACATGACATAAAAATTCAACCTACCACCTTGCATATGAATAATCCAACTAAGAATTCAACATGAAACAACTGATATATGTTGGGTATGTGTTATATTCTTTCCACAACTACTCCCACAAGTTGTTATGTTGTGTTGGGTTGGGGTTGGGTTTGAGGGTCACAAGGGAGGCAACAACCCCCATTACAGGGAGGTTTGGAGGGGGGTAGTAGCCATGTGCATGGGTGAGGGGTAGTGCCTAGGGAAAAATAATTATGCATACCCAATAATAGTTGGGAAAACCCAAGGATGGTGTGCGGACCTATTGAAAATGTGACAAGTGTTGGTCTTCGTAATGTAATACAAATGTATCATTGATGCACTTATTATATTCATTTATTACATTTATTATTATTGTTTTATTTATAGTCAGAACATGTTCTTGATGATTATAGGTTTTATTGAGTGAAAATAAAATTTATTATGAGTCAAGGAAACGTAATTGAGTCAAATTCTGATTTGGACTCCTTGTAAGAAAAAGAAAAACCTTTTATTGAGTCAAAAAGTCAAAATTTTAATCCACAAGATCAAGTCGGCCTTGCATGAACAAGTTGGTCTAAAAGAAGTAGCTATTCAACCTCCTAGATAGCTATAAATACAAGACACTTCAACCTCATTCATCCACTCACTCAACACATCGATTTTTATGCCAATGATAAGAAGAAAAATAAAGAAGTCAAAGGAGAGGAAACTCAAGTGTTTTTGGCTTGTTTCTTCTAACACATGGAGAAATTTCATATTACAGGTCTAAAACTTCAAGTCCAAACTACATGTTCGAAATTCGTTGATTTTAATAGATTTTACAAGGTTTGACCAACACTCACTTTCATTGACTTGATTTGGTTGGAGGAGATTTCAAGGAGGTATGACTTAGGTATTTATGGTAGTCTTAGTCTTGGTCTCGGTCTTGGGTCTTCAATATCTCACTTTGATCTCATTCTATAAGTAGAGGAATTTTGAGTTTTCCCCCTTGTGGGGTTTTGCCCTAGCTTGGAGCCTAATTGCTAGTGTTTGTCTCTTTGTGATTCTTATGTTTTTGGTAATTTCTTGATGAGGAGAACATAATATTAATAAGAAATCGACAATAATTCCTCATTAATTATCTCGTTATGAGAAATCATCTATAAGTATCTATCAACATCTTGGTTTCTCTATAGGACGTACCAAAGGTTTTCCGCATGGTTTTTGCACATTGTTTTTTGTGTATGATGGTTTTTCCCATCGTATTTTGTAAATACAGTCAAAGGAACTATGATTATGTTCTAATATAGGGTTAATAGATTTGGGTTTATGAATTCTTTGGCATGTATATAATGTACTATAACATTGAAAGGAATAAAATGAAAAATCATCTAGTTTTCCAGTTTTGTGTTCCAAGAGAAAATACCTATCTATATTTTTACGTTCTCCCCATTGCATATTTTTTTCTTTTTTTATGAATTTTTGTGGTTAATTTCTGTATAGGGCTAAAACCTACAATATACACAACTATGGGTACCTTTTCCATAGCATTGGCTAGACATCACATTGCATATTTAAGACAAATAAGTACTTATTTGAGATTATTTGTTGCTAACAACCAATCTAGGAAGGATCCTTTTATGCCCAACCATAAGCTTAATTGCACCATTACTTTCCACAACTCGCCACCCCCTAGGCAAGTCATGATACCACAAGGGAAAAATTGTCAACGCTTCAAAAGTTGAGATGGGTAAAGGAAACTCTCCTTTACAAATACAAAGACAATAAAAAACTCCTCTACATGTTGGACCTAAGGTCTCCACAAGTTTTAGATGCCTCTTGTTTCGCTACCATAGTAATACATTAATCCCATCATTGTCGATTAATCCATAGGTAGTTTCCTCAACCATTGCTTATCATACTTGCTTAACATGCATCAATTTGTTACCCCATAGCTTAGCTAAGTTTTAGAGATCCCGAGTGAGTATCTGGCATGCAAAATTTATTTTCAAAGAGCCCAAAACACACCAAAAATGACTCAACTTATAATTAGAAACTTATGGGCATATTTAGGCACCCAAAACATATTTTATTCACCCATAATGCTTCAACCATCATTCTATTCATGAATCTTTGCTCCCTTACATAATTTTCCTTCATCAATACAACTTACTATTGTAAAACACCACATTTACCTCAAACTTCCATGAAATTCATTGGTCAAATTCAAAACCCTTGGAACGTACATAGCCCATTTCCTCCAATAAATTTTGGAGCATTATTTATGTTTCTATCCCAACTTCCAAAATTATGAGCATAACTATTCCGACTACTTAGCCATTCGCAATCAATGAGTTCTTGGTAAGGGGGATAAGGTTCATATTTGAATTCAAATTTATCATAAGGCCTTGGAAAGGAAATTTCCTATATCTCCTCTTAATTTCCCTACTTGTGGTACCATGGACCATATAAATGACTACATTTTACTAATTGATTGTGCCAACATATTTATTGATCAATCTTTAGGTTACATATATACTATTCGTGCATTAATCTAGTTCATTTTTTCCATTAAGACACATTTTTTCTTGACATAAGAAATGCAATATCATTTAGGTAATTACTTACAAATTAAATTTGGGATCAAGAGGGGTAGTTACATTAAACATAATCCCATAAGTCAACCATAAAAACATGGTCAACCATGGGAAACAATGGTCAACCATGGTCAATTATATCCACCAAAGGAAAATATAGTCAAACGTAGTTAAACATCAATAACCATAATCATCATGGTCAAATTTGGTGAGCCATAATCAAACATGCTAAATATTTCTCAACCATAAATAACTGTGGTCATATATAGCCAAGCATGATGAACATGGTCTTCCTTGATTGACCATGTGTAGCTTTATTAACCATACTCAACCATGATCAACCATAGGAAATTTTTGGCGGCCATAGTCAACCATGTTCAACAACAGTTAATCACGGTTAACATGGGCAAGATGATCACCACTATTAAATGCTTTCAAGCATAGTCAACCATAGCTAACCATGGTCAAGCATAAGAAACCTTAGGAATGTGTAATCAACCATGGTCAGCTATAGTCCAACATGTTAAACATGGGAACGATGATCACCGCTATCAAATATTATCAGCAATAGTGAATTAAAGTCTTTCATGGGTGACTATATTTAGCCATCATTAATCATGGTTAAACACAATTAAACATTGTCAACCATATTAATCCATAGTGAGTCATATCTTGACCACAATAAAATTGGGTCAACGTTAAGCCGACCATGTTCAATAAAAGTCAACTAGAGTTGTCCATAGTCACCCATGGTCCATTGAATTCAACCATGGTCAAATATAGACGACCACACTTACCAATTTCGTACCTATTCAAAAGCATTAACATAGTCAACTATAATAAATCATGCTTAGCTAATGTTGAAAGTGGTCAACCAATAGCATGTCATGGTCAATTGGATTCAATCGTGGTTAAACATGTTCAACCATACTTTCCATCCCCATGTACATTGACCATCAACTAGTAACAAGAACATTAATGTAAAATGGTTGATATATGTCAATTGGTGCAAGTAGTTCAACCACTTTAACTTTATGTGGTTGTTGCTAGTTATCCCTAAATTATCTAGTCTTACAAACTACAAATAAGATAATAAATCATTTTCTTAGAGAGTGAGTTGATATATATACACAATGTTGATATGGTGCACATTAAAACATAATCCCTTGTGTTTATCTTTAGTCAACATTACTCAAGTTAGATCTTGAATAACTAGTAATATTAACATATTGAATTTAACACTTGAGATCTAGATGGGTATGCTACCATTGATTGTGTTTTGGACGGGTATGCTACCATTGAGTGTGGTTTATGATGGACTAACCATTGCACCTCTAGGAATCAATTGCTTAGACTAACCACCACCTTGGGAACATGGGACTAGCCTCCTACTCAAAGTATTGTTTCAAGTTTAGAAGTTTACTAATGCATGCAAGTTTTTGTGTAATGGAAACCTCAATGTGGTATGAGAGCCTTGGCCTAGGTTTGATTCCCTCAAGCTACATCTTGGGGGGTAAGTGTTGGACTATTGGTTGCACCTATGGGGATCAATGACATGGACTAATAAGAGTGGGGTGTTGGATTAATCGCTACACATATGGGAATTGATCATGTGGACTAAATGTCACCTTAATAGGCGAGACTAACTAGCCACTCGAGGTAAGATTATGCATTTTGAACGGTTTACTAATGCTTGCAAGTTTAGTGTAATGCAAATAGACACACATATATATGAACACATTTCAATGAGATTTTGAAGGCTTTAACCTTTACTAGTAATTATTCTACATGATAAGCAATATACACCCCCCAATTATACAATACATATTGTATATGTTAAGATATCCTATGTGGAAAATAAAGACATTTTGATCCAACCATGTATATGCCAACCCATATGACATTCATTCCATTATTTCCAAATGCATAGTGTTTTACTCTCACTTGTGAAAATCAAAATTTCATATTAATATTTAAATAATTACATTTAAGTTATAATTTCTATATTTCACTTAAAGTTGAAAATAAAACAAATAATTAAACCTATTATATAATTTTATTCTAAAAAATACTAAAACTCCTCTCCAATATTGAAAGTTCTATGACCTACTTGGTAAGCAGCCTGAAATCATTGAAGTCCAAGTGGCATTGCACTATGAAGACTAGTAAAATTTAGCATAGTGTGTCTTTTGCTGCATGTGAATAGGTTCATGAATAGGTTCATAAATGAGAAGGGGAGTATGTTATTATTAATTTTTAATTTAAAAAGTAACCTAGGACCGCCTAACTGGGAAAAGAAAACATTGCTACCCCAATTTACTCAAAGTTTTGACATTTAATTTTAATATTGCAAGGCCGACACAAAATATATTTTTTAAATGATTTTGAATTTAGAGTAACATGGTTATAGTTTTGACATTTAATTTTAATATTGCAAGGCCGACACAAAATATATTTTTTAAATGATTTTGAATTTAGAGTAACATGGTTATAAATAAAGAATTTGAATAGATGACTTTTGAGAAGTTGACCCGGGAAAGTTCGATATCAGCTTCTGAAGCTCAGAGCTATTCACATTCGGGCTTCGGTGGTCTCATTGCAGTGAACGACATACTTATCAATACAGAAATTTTGGGTTAAAGCCAGAGCATTGCAGGTCCGGTAATTTCTGGGGATTTGTTTTTAGAGCAATATTGTCTCGTTCTCATATTGGGTCGCATTTTTGGAATAAGAGTTTTCGTCTGCTGGAGTGATCATCATTGTAACTGCTCAAGCTCGAAACCCCTAGGTGGAAGAAAATAGTTTTGGCATTAAGGAAAAACTTAGAGAAAATACAGAGGTTTGTTGCTATTGAAAAGCATATCTGAAATGGCAAATCAACCAGGGAGATGTAATGGTATTAACAGTAATGTTGGAACGGGTTCAAATAATAGTACTAGCACAAACACCAATATGGCGACGGTGGCACAACGACCGCAGGTGCAAGGAGTCCCATATGGATGTGGTTCTAATAATGGGTACCCAAACACCAATATGGCGATGGTGACACAACCACCGATGGTGACACAACAAGGATTCCCATGTGGATATGGATATGGATATGGATATGGATATGGTTATGGTTATGGTTATCCAGAACAATTCTATGCAGGATACCCTCATGAACC
>APFE030116509.1:67746-81920 GCA_000404065.3 Pinus taeda | reverse complement strand
AACATAGGTTCAAGTTCCAAGATCTAACTGCCATGGACCAAAAGGATGATCACCAACATATACATGCTTTTGTAATGTGTAACCCGCGTGTATACGCGCCTTAGTCTAGATCAACCTGCGTATATGACTTTTTCTACTTTCTGAGAGCCTAAACTGAGATTTGTTACCAAAGAGGGTTGCCATCAAGGACAACACCTGTGCCATAGCCCCAAACCTGTGCCATAATGCCAACACTGTTCAGACAACCTGCAGGCATGACCGCAACTTCTTGAACTGCGTACCTGCGGATCCGCACCTTTTGAACTGTGTACCTGCGATCCTCTTATTTTCTTCCATTCTGAGAGGCTGATCATCAATGTTTGCTACTAGCCTGTTGAACTAAGATCTGTCACCTGTATGAGTTGCCATCAAGGACAACACTTGTCTCATAATGCCAACATTCCCTTGTCAAATGTTATGTGAGTCGACGCTCCCACCATTCACCTTTGTCCATTTCGACGAACAGAGCCAAGGAAGTGTTTCGTCTGCAAATGCAGATGTAACAACCTTGCTTTAATCCAAGAACTTCCATATGGTAACCTGGAAAATCTACTTCTCGTTATACTTGGGGGCATGCAAACCTTTTGCATGCAAGTGAAAAACAACCTTTTATTTTCATAGTTTGTAGTCTCTCAACCCTTTAACCTTGTAGGTAGGTCATTCCTAGCTTGCATAAAAAAGGCTCTGGAGAAAAGTTGGGCATGGGACAAGCTCCCTAAAAAATGAACCTACTGATGAGAGACATCTTTATTATACGACTGACACGAGCAATGTTTCCGCAGAGTTCAAGCTCGTTAAAAAATAAACCTAGTTATGAGCATATGTTCCCCCCATAGTTTAAGCTCATTAAGAAATGAACCCAGTTATGATAAATAACCCTTGTGATCGCATTGCTATCAGCTTTTGAGCCTTGGTCACGTTCTTACCATCACCTCCACATTTTAGCTGATCATCTGCCTCTGTTGATTGTTTACCCTTTTGACGAAGAACTGTGACGAGTGATTCTGTTAGCCATCTTCTTTACACTGTCGTAATTGAAAATTTTCAAACCTTGCCTAGAACCAGCTGCTACTCAAAAATATCACTTGTTCCTAAAAAATGAGTCCCTTTTAAGCTATTTTTAGACTCATAAAATATAAAAATATTGCTGAGCAATTGGCCTCTCCAGCTCGTTAAAGTGATTGGAAGTGCCATACCTCCTCTAGATTTTAATTGTTTTGGACCTGAGGGATCATTACACAAAATGATTGAGCACTTGTCTTTTTCGGCTTTTAAAGTGATCAGAAAAGTCATCCCTTTCGTATTATTTTATACTTTTTCGGACTTAAGGGATTATACTATGAAAAAGGATTATTGGAGTTTCCTTCTGTATCTTTTCAGACTCTCCAAAATTGAAAAGGACCGAGTTATCTTTGTCGTTAAACTCGTTAAAGCAATAGCGACAAACTTGTCCATTACAAACAAGAGCGAGTATCATTGTTGCTAGGCTCGCTAAAAAAGAGTTACAGGTTTTCCCTAAGGGAAAATTAAAGAACAAGCATCTGTTATCCTCCTCAAGCTTGACAAGAATAAAAGTTACTGGTCAGAAATGACTTGGGAAAATTCGGGAAGAAAACTTGAAGAACTTTATTGGTAGCAGGTTGCTCTTGAACATGACACTTTCACTCCATGACCATGATTGAGTCAGGTTAGGTTATTGTGTTCACTGATCATATCACCATTGGTCCTCCGTACCATCCATTTTTGGGGTTAATGCTACCAATCCATTTCAGTATCACTGATATGTTCAAGAGAAGTCACTGAGAGAACTCACCAACCTAGCTTACACCTCATCCACTGCAATACCTTTACGCTCCATTCTTTCATGACCGTTGCCCTGAACCTTGTATCATCATATCGTTTTCACCTCCACAAAATCATTTGCTTCGTTTCGTGTCATAGATGTGGGATTATTAAGGCCCTCCTATGATGGGTCACTTCTAGTCAACATCAGCTCATTATCCAAGAAGTCGACTTAGGAACAACCTTTTCAGTACTTTGAAGCTTACATGCCTCAATGGCAAGTTTCTCACTTCTAGTGACAAGTTTACATCAATGGCCTTCGACTGAAAGATTGTACGTGGTGTTCGACATTGACTCATGTATTCACGCCACGTAAATTGTACTGAAATACCTTGAGGGTCATCATCATTATTGGGGATTCTTCTCATACTTATTAACAACTTACTTCATTGGCGGGTAATCAGGTGATGTATTTCCATGTTCAACATCAGAACATATTTTCACATCGATCGACTTGTACTTTGGGTGAAGACTGAATGAGTTTGAAGACCAAGGATCTAGTTTCATCCATTCGGGTTGCGATATATTTAGGAAAATAAAGACATCAAATGTACATCGTAGCTGCACAGATAATCGTCGAAGCTAAGGGATGATGGCTCTACCAGAATCATCAGTCTGCCACACAGACGGTTGTTTGTGCTATGTACATGAAAATGAATTTATAAATCTGAGCACGGGAATGCCTGCCTCAACTAGATCATGAAAATATTATAAAGATAATATATTGTATTGTATCTTATTACAGGTCACCTTCCAGTTCGAGAAACCTCAGATCCACATGAAAAAGCATTTCACCCGATATCAGAAGATTTACGACTTCATGCTTTAGGGGGCAACTGCTATTAACATATTTGGGCACTACAACCCAAATCACATATGTCCATAAACCAAGGGCTTCTAAGCCCCTAAAAGTGTTGTTTCAAACCCTAGAGGAACAAGGTCAATTGATTACATCATCTCCCATAAGTTCTCCCTGAAAAACTACTTAGAACTAGTTGAAACTGGACCATATAGACTGCTAAGAGCTAAGGGTGCGATGCATCTCACCTGTTACACACAAAGGGTGTGATGCATATTGAAAAGCCCTTCTGTAGGGTGCGATGAGTGAGAGTAGACAAATGGGAGAGGCAATTTGCTAGGTGGAAACCCAAAGAATCTTCTAGAAACTGCTCATTTGATACTTGCCTCTCTAAATTCACCCAGTGACTCACCCACCTGCAAATATCTATATATGGATCCCTCATCCGAGAGATCCAAAGGCTGGAATTTTGTAATTTTTAAGGAAGTTTTGTTGGTTTCTCTGTGAAACATTGTATTGTTGGGTGATCTAAGCTTTTCAGGAGGTGAAGAGGGATTTCATGCTGGGAGGATGGTGCTTGATCAGATAGCTTGGCTGCAATCCTCTCTTCTACTACTTCTATCAATAAAGCTATTTGAGTTTTCCTCCATATGCTTGTATATCTCTGAATCTTGTATTTGTGTATGCATTTGTATGGTTAATATATATCTAGTCCTATTTTGTTTATGGTTATAGATCTCTATGCTTTGATGGTATTTTGTTGCTTTGACTGTACAGGTGTTCTTTGAAGTGGGACAAGTGAGAAAAGGAGTGGCAAAAGCTCTATCAAGGGAGAGAGGAAACAAGCAAGGAGACTAGTGAAATATTGAGGTTGATACTCTCTGCTTCTCTCTCATCTATCTCTCATAAAGAAAATACAAGTAACTTTGGTTTGTTTATTTCTAAGATAGCTACCCATCTTAGTGGGACTAACAGCTCTGAATGGACACTAGTTTTCCCAATAACACTTCCTTTCCACATTTCCAGCACACCACGTTTACAAGTTTTGTTGGAGATTTAGATCTCCCTCTAGATTTAGATCTCCCACTCGATGACTTATTTTTTTTCTACTCTAGGACTGTCCTCGTATAGACAAGGCATCACCATTCTGGCTCTCCATATTTTTCCATCTCATCTCCTCCATTAGCAAGGCTTAGACTATTTCATCAAACTCCAAGGCAGTTGCATTGCTACCTATTGCAATAACCAAACTATCCCATGAATCTGGTAGAGAACACAACAAACTGATGCACTTATCTTCATCTGAAATTTTGATATCAACAAATGCTAACTGACTTACCACAATATTAAATGCATTCAGATGCTCTGTCATTGACTCTCCATCTTTCATCTTTAGGTTATACAACTTTTTCCACAGGAGCAATTTATTCGCCAGAGATTTAGATTGGTACAAAGTCCCTAACTTGTCCCACAAAGCCTTAGCCATAGCTTCTCCTGATACATTCAACAATACTGAATCTGAGATAGACAATTGTATTGTGCTCTTTGCTTTCCGATCCAACTTCTTCCATTCTTCATCAGACACTCCCGTTGGTTTAGTACCTGTATCTACCATGATCCACTGATCTTTATCCACCAACAGATCCTCCATCTTGAGTTTCCACAACTCAAAACTCTGACCATTAAATTTGTTGATCTCTATCTTTCCATTGCTCACCATCTCCTTTCACCACCAGAATCGATCTCGTAGATCTCCCACTAAACAGGGTCTACCATAAGCTTGAGCGAAACCCCTCAGCAACAAAGACATCCCCTTGAAGTCAAAACTTCTCTGATACCAAATGTAAGTTTTAACCTCGTACATAAATTACCTGCATAGAAATTCTAAAACATAGAAAATAAACAATGTGGGAGCATAACACATAAAACACATATACATAGATATCTTCCCCTGGATCCCAAAACTGAGACTACGAGCTTGATTTTTCATTATTGTTCCTTTCAATGTTATAATACATATTTATACATGCTGAAGCATCCAATAGCATGGACCTAAAAACCATCGCATCCAATACCATGGACCAAAAACCATCCCGTCCAATACCATGGACCGAAAACCATCGTGTTCGAAAAACATGTGTGAAAATCATGCACAAAACCATAGGTGGGTCCACCCCCCATAAAGTGGGGTTACGGGTAAACCTCAAACCCCTTATGACCTCCCGCCCTCTGACCCCCAGTTAACTACGTGGGCTAGTCATGGAAAGAATATAACACAACACAAATTAATATTAATATTAATATTATTATTATTCAATTGAATATTATAAAATTATTATTAATAGAACAACTTCCACTATTTTCGAAACCAACAGAAACCAAATAAGAATTAACGAACAACGAACCTGAGGGAATTCGACCCGGTGAATTTGTAGAGTTATTACAACAAAAAAACAAGACCGTTCTAGCTTCACCATCATTGGAAAAAAAGTGAGAAATATCGTCAACTGAAGATCAGAGAGTAAATATTTGACTAGAATTAATTCTACTCCTAAAATTACCACGAAAGCAACTAGACTCATTAGGTGGTGAGATTGATTTCTCCGAGACCTCATTGAACTTCTTGGACTACTTTACTTTCTATATTTCTTCTAGGGGAGTATATTTCAGTGTCGAGCACACCTCGATCCTTGACCAAAGGTATGCATAGATCTCATTTGAAATTTATGAATGCAGAGACAACAAATCAGGAGAAATGAAATCGAGAAACTTTCTCACCCTGCCAATCTCCAAAAAAAACAAAATCCATGTTATCATTAAGGAAAGTAGGAAAGTAACTAAAATTATTAAGATGGTTCTTAATCTGAGAAAATGGGGGAACAAGACAAGGGTCTCTACATATTTTTAGAAAATCCAAATCTATCTTCAACTTGGAAACCCTTACATGAGACCATTCCAAATGTAGAGACAAAAAATCACGAGAAATGAAATCCAAAAACTTTCTCATCTTCCCAATCTCCAAATGAATCAATGCCATGCTAGAATTAAGATGTGGAAATCCTTATGCAAGGCCTTAGCTCCTTCTCGTCCTCTGCCTAAGATGTGGAAGAGGTTTGTGGATGACACTTGTGTCACCTAGTTCCATGGTAAGGAAGATTTGGAACCATTTTTCCTCCATCTTAACAATCAATCTAATTCCATAAAGTTCACCATGGAATTTGAAAGTAATAGTAGTCTACCCTTCCTTGACTTCCTCCTCCTAGTTCTAAAAGGATACCAAGGATTGATTTTCTAGTGTTCATCTTCCTTTTATCCAATGGACCACTGAAAATATTTCGTGGATCCTAAGGAAGCATAAGGTGGCTTCAAACTTTAGGCCTTTAAATACCATCAAGAGCTCCCTTAGCTCTGTAAAAAAACCCAGTGGAACCCAAGAATATGAAGGGTGTTGATGTTATCCCTTGCTCTTATGGGACTCCTTACATTGGTGAGACTGGTCGCTCAATTAAGCAAAGGCTTCATGAGCATGCCACTGACATCAAGCATGGAAGGACCCACTCCTCTACT
This sequence comes from Pinus taeda, assembly GCA_000404065.3. Classification (NCBI taxonomy): domain Eukaryota; kingdom Viridiplantae; phylum Streptophyta; class Pinopsida; order Pinales; family Pinaceae; genus Pinus; species Pinus taeda. The sequence goes on along the minus strand of APFE030116509.1, from coordinate 75,673 downwards.
TTGGCAGAGCATGCAAATAAATCTAAGCATCGCATATGCATTGAGGAGGCCCAAGTCATTACTAGAGTTAGTCATTTTGATCGTCGTAAATTGAGGGAGGCCCTAGAAATTGAAGAAATACACAATAATTTGAATAGAGAAGATGGTTGGACTATTTGTAGAAGTTGGGTCCTTGTCCTATCCTCCTAATCTTTTAGGTTTCTTCTTGGGATTTATTTTGTTTGTTTATTTATCTATGTAGGTATTGCTATAATTTTTATAGCATTTTCTATTGATGTATTCTTCATTAGAGTTTATATTCCTGTTCCTTCATATTTTCCTTAGTATTTTATCATCCTATTCCTTCTTAACTCCTTTTAGTATTTTTGTTATTTGTTTAATGGGCCTTAACTCCATTTTATAATTTTTGAATTCCCTCCTTGTTTGGAGTTTGGCTTTGATTTTTTTTTGAGTTATAGAATTTTTATATTATTTTTCAAAAACTAGTTGTTTAATATAGTCGTTACTTATAAATATTTGTTTTTAATAAATTAATATCATAATTTAAATATTTCCTTTCAAAACTAGCGTTTAATATAGTCGTTACTTAATAATATTTGTTTTTAATATATTAATAAATTAATATCATAATTTAAATATTATTATTCAAATATAGTCATTACTTGAAATAATGGTCTCTACATTTCTCTCTATTTAAGCCATTGCCATGGTTTGCTTCTTCATCTATGCCTAATGATGAACGAGACTGGTTGGTTCAAAACGTGTCGACCAAAAACATTTCTTATGTGATTTCTACCAAAAGAATTTTCTTAGGTTGGAGGTGACTTTGTTAAACATAGATACTTGAATACAAAGAGGGAGTTACAAGAGGAAAAGGTTGCAACAATGTGAGGACATAAACATAAGTGACATATGGGAAAATCCATTGTAAGAATAGAGGCGAGTAGTGTTAACACCATTAAAGAGAACTAGGTGATATTTTTGTGCGATTAGAATGGGTTGTGTTCTTGGAAAAAATCAAAGGGTTTGAAACCCCAATTATGTTAGAATATCTTTGAATTTTTATGGGGAAATGGAATTACTCTATAGTCTGACCATCCACATGAATGAGGAGACTCTTGCAACAAATATTGGACTTCCAATACCTGGAGAATGGTGGTACAAAATTTTAAAATTCCACCTGAAAGTTGGAATCATTTTATTGAAGACCGTGCAACAATTCCTAACCTAAACACTAGTACAAAATGAGAGATTAGTGACTACACAACTAAAAAGGTTAGTCACCATAATTACTACTAAAGTTGATCAATTTTAAGTGACCAAACAAAAAATGTCTAACTTAAACGACTAATTTAGTCTAGGGATAAAAATATATGACCAGATAATAAGTGACCCAACTAATTTAGTCCATGAATAAAATATATGACTCGATAATAAATGAAAAAAAAAAAAAATTATTAACAAAAGCGAACACTATAGTTAAAGAATAAAAATATGACCAACTAACAAGTGCAACAAGCATGTGAATTAATTATCTATGCTAGCGACATTTAATCGTGTCACTCTGTATTTATACTAGTCATTTTTAATTGATTCTGAAGCATCTTTAGGTCTTGACTTGATATGTATCATCCATGATTATATGATATCTACAATGTGTATTGTTTACTGTGATCACTTAAGAACTCTATTGTAAGTTTTGATGCTTTGGGTATATGTTCTAAGTTGAGTTGTTCAATGGTGTTTCATAATTTTTCTTAGAGAAGTGTGTCATCTTGATGGTTTGGGTATATACTTTGTGATTTGAGTAGGTCCTACACATCAATTGTATTGTAACCATTATTTCTCTTCTTCAAATTGTATCCCATGTCTCACTTAACAACACATGTGGAGGTATTATAAACTATGGTTAGCTTCTAATATGGTATTTTTGAGCTCTATGTGAATTTCCTTGAAAATAATGGGCTACCTACAAACACTTGAGTTTATTGCTAGCACTATTCATATATTTGAGGATATTTTCCACCTCTTTAAGGGTTAGTGGATATTTTCATTATGTGTATACGACATTTCCCCTTTCCCTCCTTATATGAACATACTTGCCTATATGAGGGATGTCTTCTATATTTTTTATTAATAGCCTTCTGCCAACATTATCACTCCTGGACCTTCAACGCCATTATATATAGCCTATATGTCAACCAACCTCCTTTTTCTCAAATGAAAAAAAAAAAAAAAAACTTAACTAAAATGGGGTACAAAATAAGCTCGCATAGTAATTTCCTCATAAGGATTTACTACCCATTAAAATCTAATTTCTGCAACTCTAAAATCTAAAATTGACCTATTAAAATATAATTTCCTGTTGCCTTTCTTCCTTCCTAGGTTTTTGGGAGGGATTTTGATGCTCCTTCTTTGATCATAATATCTGGGGTTCTGCCCCCTTCTATAATATTCAATCCTTTGTTTCCCTTTACACAATTCTCAACAATTATTTCTTTGTAGGTCTAATTCCAATGCACATTTTTAAAGGAAAATCAAACAATTGTGTGTCATTTCGAGGCCATCTTGGATTGATTCAGGTTGTTCCTAGAACATCCAATTCATAGATCCATTGGAGCAAAAAACAATCATGGGATATACGGCATAGTTGATGTGTTTAATGGTCTTCAAAAAAAAGTACTAACTCTATTATGAAGTGGAGGTTTCATTTTTCAAATCCATATTGATCCATGGCTTTTGTAGTGAGTATATATATTGGTTATATTTATGTTCAATCGTTGTAGCAGTAGAGGTGCCATACCTTCTAAGAGTCATTATAAGAAAAATGGTCGTTGTAGGGATAATGATAGCAACGAGATATTTAATGCATAATCTAGAGATAATTGCTAGGAAATGATATTGGGAAGGCCATCGAGATCCATTTCTGTGATTCACCATTGTGCCAGCACTACTAGGCTTGCAGGGTCATCTGAATCTGAACTAGAAAGGGATTTAAAGAATTTTTTGTTCAAGTATTTGCACCATTTCATGCCAAATTAATTTCTTGTGGGTTCCTATATTTTGGGTGTTAACAGTTGGAAGTATTTCATGAAATTTTAAAACTAGCCCAATTTTTTGTTTTTGATGTGTTTTGGAAATTCTTGGAGAATTAATCATCGAGGGTTTGAGTTGATGGGATTTATTAGGTAAAATCCACATGCAAACTATGCTCCATTCCCCTTGTATAATATGTTAGAGATTTGTGTATTCCATGACTCATGATTTATTGACAGAGTACCTCACTTTTTTGGAACTTCATTAAGCCCTAGTTGTTAACACACAATTTTATCTGATCTAGACATGGCAATCTATGTAGGTTGTACAAGGAAAATTGCTAGAGTCTGTACATACGATACGCATAATAGTACATGCAATTTCCTATGCAATTTAATATACTCTATAATGATTATTTATGTGGGTAGAGCCTTTGTTGGATTTTGATGCATATTGATGCCTATGGGTTTGAATTAATTGCCAACAATAACATACATAAGAGTTTGGCTGTGTACCCTACTTGCAAACTATGGTTATTTTCCATGCATACCATGTTATCTTTAATTGTTTTGTACTATTTCGTGCCGAATTAATGCATTGTAGTTTCTTGTGGTTTTTTTGCTAATAGGTGGAACTATTTCATAAAAATTTAAAATATTCTGACTTTTAACTTTTGATTTTTTTTGGAAATTCTTGGAGAATTAATTATCTAGGGTTTCAGCCAATGAGATTTATTAGGTAAAAGAAACTTATAAACTATTCCCCATTTCCTCTTTATAATATGTTGTATATTTGTGTATTCCATGATTGTTGATTTATTTACAAAGTACCTTATGTTGTTATAATTCCATTAACCCTAAATTACTATCATCCAAGTTTATCAAATCTCGACATAATAGTTTGGGGAGGTTGTACAAGGAAAATAGCCAGAGTTTGTAAATAAGATATATATAATAGTATAAGCATTTTGTTATTCAATCTTATATAAACTCTAATGATTATTTATGTGGGAAGAGAATTTGTTTGATTTTTATGCATATATTTATGCTTGTGGGTTTGAATTCATGGCCATCAATGACATACATAAGACTTTGGCCTTGTACCTTACTAGTAAATTGTGGCTATTTTTTGTGCACAACATGCTAGGTTCATTTCTTATTACCTTTTATGGGTATAACCATTGTTGGGTTTTGATTTGTGTCTTTATACATGAGGGATTGAACTCATGACTACCAATTAGAAAAATTCTATGGACAGGATTGTCCCAAACCCGACCCCCTATAATTATTCATTACCTAGTGAGTTCCTTCTACGGGTTTTGGAAGCATATTTATATACATGTGTAGTTGAGCATGTGACCATGAATTTCCATAGAGTTGATCATTCATTGGAAAGTTTGACATAGTATTAATATGTTCAACAATATTCCATTCTCGCCATATTCTAACCCAACCTAATGACACGAGGTGGAAGTGGATGAGTTCAGGTGCATATGTCAAGCAAGTTTTCCAAAACTCTACCTTTCAAACCTAAAACATGAGGCGAAATATGTTTGGTCTATGTAGTTCAGACCCTCAGTGCATGTTTCTCAAAGAACTATCAACATTATACTTTGTGACGATGAATTAAGCAAGTGTGGTTTGCAAGCCAATAAAATTCACATGTTTTTTGGGTTTAATACACTAAGAGAAGGGAGGTGCATTCTATAGACTAGTATGGATCACATGTGTGAAGGAGAAGGCTTACATGTTGAATAATTGCTCGAGTACAAGAACCTCAGTCAACATGTAGGAAAGAATTACCAAGGTATGGGAATACGGTAAGGTGAACCTCTAGGTGTATCACAATTAGGTTATGAGTACCTCAATCCAATCCTTAAAACTTATGAAACCCAATATTACTGTTTTTATTCATAAAGGATTTGAAATGTGTTTCTTACCTAGATTAACTAAGGGTTTTCCATCGGAATCTGGCTAACATTTACAAATCAAAATGGACAAACAAATTATAACATAAAAATTTAAATTAAATAAAACAACAATGTGTGTGTGTATTTCCAAAGATAAACCTTATGGGATTCCCCCATCTTCTATGGAATATTCAAATGGAGGGTGGCTCAATCACCAGTCACAATAGTGGTTTTTGGTGACCTAGTAGGAATCAACTGGACTTGAACCTTAGTTGGACTAGAACCATAGACCTCACTGTGAACTCCACCTTGAAAATATTTGTTCCAAGCAATTGAGCTAACCCACTAGGTTGTATATGATGATGTTGATGATGATGAATGTAACACAATATTTAATAATAATGGAGACTATCATATATCTATCTTCAACCACAGACATTTTAAGCACTGAGAGGTTTGCACCCTGGTTTCTTCTTAATCTCACTTGGTCTTAAATTGTGGTTAATATGTATCTATGCTAGTGATATGGCCTACATGATTTCTCTGTGTTTGGACTCTTTTTGAGGTGATATTGACTAACTTTGATTCAAAATACAATTGATAATTTTCTATGTGTTGTAATCAAGTGCTTTCCTATGTTTTTGTTTTAAATGTGGCTATTTCTTCACTAAAAATGGGTTATGGTTTTGGGAATAAATTAACATCTCTTGACAACCATGGGTGAGATTAATACATATGAATGTTGTAGTAAAATAATCAAGAGTCTGATTCTAATAGGTGTTTGAGATAAAAATATTGAACTTTAAATGATATTGGATATGGGAGTTAGAGGATAGTAGTTTGCTTGTAGAATCATCTACTGAAAATGGGAAGATTTTTGTGCCTACCTTCTACTTTGGTAGTTGTGTTCAAATAGGGCCAAAACAAAATATGGAAGATGAGAAAATATGGTTTTATAATATGGTGGAGAATTTGAGTCCAAAATATGAATTTCCTTCTCCGAGTGCTTTCTATGGGGTGAGCATTTTTATATTCTAGGCTTTGAATTCACAAATAGTGTACTTGTAGTCTTTTTCTCTGTCATTCTATTGATGTCCAATTTCATTTATTTGACTGCTTAATCCTATTACTTGTTTTTTGTGACGGTATAATTGTTAATTTCCTTTGTAATTCTTGTATGGTTTAGTATAACAATGTGCATATTTTGCTCCAAGTTGACACACACTTTGTAGAGTATGTAGTCAATATTTGTTACTAGTCAATGGCACATGCTACCTTTGTTAGGAATGCACAATCTCAATTGACATGCATATGAGAATGTGGGTATTAAATACCAAAATTTTAATTGTGAATATTTCAGCGGAATGAAATGAATTAGGTTTGTTTACAAATGAAGGAAGGGAACTACCAATTAGGCATCTCGAGTGGTTGAATGCTTTAAGATTCATGTGTGAGGTCTCGGGGCCGATCTCCTGTGATGGTTTCCTATATTGTGTGCTTCAGTTGATTTTCATACTACATCAATAACCACAATTAGTGCTAATGGGTTTGTGATTGGCATCATACGTGAAATGCGGGGAGGTGCCCATGGGTTTGCTAGGAGGTTTTTCTTTGAAGAGAAATGTTGAGGGAAATTTTGGCGGCAGCAAATTATGGATTTCTTATTGGTATTTTTGGCACAATTGCACATCACTCTTGAACTAGAAGTTTTGGAAATGAACAACATGGAAGCCTTCTCAATATATAAAATTTAAGAAACTAGTATAAAATATGAGATAAGGTTAGGTTAAAATGTTATTTCAAAATATATAGTAAGATTTGTAAAATATATAAGTATAGCCTACCATAATGAGATGAGTGATACTATTAAATTTTGAGTTTTAGATCAGTTAAGATTTTTTCAGTTTATTTAAATTTTATGTTGCAGGAATTACACTTGCCCCTCTCTCGTGCTAGTTGTGTTTCCATATCAAAATGCTAAAATGTGACTAAAACACACTTAACATGTGGGAATTCCATTTTGTACCAATTCAAACTATTTCAAGCTAGCTACAATGTCCTTATAGTGCATTTCCAAAAATAAATGTCAAATTTGACCATAATTTCATTGTTGGGAAATAATGCATAATTAGAGGTTAGTTATGAATTAATGGGACTTGTAGAAGCCTATAAGACTCATATTTTTTCTTTAAAAGAGATTTTCACCCTTAGTTTGCATGAAAAGTGTTGGCAATTAAATTTTCAACATTACCATTAATTGTTTTAGGATGTGTGAGTGTGGTTCTAACATCATCACACTTCATATGGAGAAAGTAGAATTTCATATTCTATTCAAAGTTTAGCGGAGTTAATAGTATTAAGGATTAGTAGGAATGCAACATGTTTATTAGATTTTATCATGTATGAGGGTTTGATATTGGCAATTAATCAAGAGCTTCAAGCACTTTATGTACCTCATTGTTGGTGATATTGATTGTTGGACTCGTTTATCATGGCCTTAGAGGAAATGTACCCTTCACAAAGCCAAAATTATTGATTAGGAATGTAATGCTTTTTCTACCATATTTTAAAGCTTGAATTATGTAGTTTCATCAAAATTAGGCGGTGTTGACTAAGGTCCCTCAAGGATTGAGGTAGAAGAAAATGGTGATACTATCCTAATGAAAGTGGTGGTGGACCATTGCTTGTCATTTACATTATTTAAATGTTCTCACTCATTTATTCACAATACTTTCTTTCCAAGTTCCAATATAATGCACTATTGTTTGTGGCATTGGTGATACAACTTGAAGGCAAGAGAGGGGTTGTTGTTACCTGGCAAGCACACAATATATACTCACTTAAAAGTGGCACATGGTTATTCTATTATAGGTATTAAACATTTTAACTTATGATACTTCAACCAAGGTGAGGAGGATCAAAACGATTTTGCCCAACCACCCAAGCTAAATTCAATTGACTATAATGTGCTATTTTATAAAA
>APFE030116509.1:36413-66454 GCA_000404065.3 Pinus taeda | reverse complement strand
ATTTTCAATTTCTCAGTTGTCACGCTTATGATGCATTTCTATTTTTTAAGCGTGTACCCATTTATTTTTATCATAAATCATAGTTTAAATTCTCAAATGTAAGCATGTATTTTTATTTGAACAAAGAAAGTAAACTATAATTGATGGATGGTTCAATTTTTAAATAAAGAAACATTTTCTCAATAAAAATATTGTTGGAAGCTTTGGTGTACCATTGATATGTCAAGCATTTATAGCATAGAAAAAGTGATTGTGAAGATAAGCATGATAGCTACATATAATGGTTCTCTTTACAAAATCCCCTAGAAATTAGGAAAGGAGAAGGGTTTGAGGATTCTATTAATCATGAAGGCATTGTTAAAAACTAATAATTTTCAATGATTTTAGACAAGTGTATAACTTTTTTTTTTACCTCATTGTGCTTAGGACCTTATGAGGGATAAGAGGGCCCTCACTGAGTAAGAGTGGATAGCCATAAGATCCAAGGATATAGTTGACCAAACCTATAAATGAATTCCTGGTTGTCATCCCTTTATTGGTTGGAATTCATTAAATGTTTTGATAGATATCCCTGATCTTTTCGGTTCAACAAAGGTAGTCCTCCGTAATTTTTCTATTTGGAATTTTGAAATGATGATGTACCAAAATTTTGTGTTAACAAATGATCATTTTTTGACATTTTGTGGTGGATTCTTTTATATGTTTTAATCATGGCGTAGGTTTTTGTAGATATAATATGCATCTCTTTGCATTATTTTGGAAATGGCTAGAAAAACATTATGGAGAAACCCATTAAACCAATTCTAACCATGTAGTAGCTAGGAGTTAAACCAAAGGTTGCAGAATATTTTGTAGATGTGTGTGGTGATGAAGAAATATAAAATAAAGATTACTACCATGTATTATCAACATATCATATCTCCAAATTACTACTCTACTTTGGAACATATTTTTGTTAATGCAATTTTTTTTTATGTATTTCAAAACCAATAAAAAACACACAAAGAAGTTATCAAGATTGAAAAAATATGGAATGCCAAATATTTGCAAGGGATGCACAAACCTGGAACTTCAAGCTAGTCAGTCTTTCTACTTTACTTTTTTGTGGATTTATTGTTGACAGTCAACATATATTGATAATTGTCTTAACGTTTGTAATGAGACAACATTTAGTTCCTTATGCATTTTCATTTGAAGTGGCTTGGGATATTTGTACTTTATAACAAGACACCATTAATTTCCTCATGTTTTTTCTTTCAAAGTGACTTGAGGCAATGGATTTAAAGTCTAGTTCATTTTGTCTATCACTTGAGTTGTCTTATTCCTTCTATATTTTCTCTATCTTGCTCACTCCATTTTGAAAGGTAGTAAAGGGATTTTTTGGATTTGATGATGGTGTTAGAATTTTTTCAACCAAGGGGTCTCCCTGATGTGAATTCCTAATTATACCACACTATTTAGATTAGGAACTCCATCCAGAATATCAGAACTATTACCATGTATTGTCTTAGATTTGACTTGGCTCTAGCTATGAGAAAGAGAGCGGAATGCGTGGTGCCTCAAAAAGTGATTGGGGTGTGCCTAGTGAGTGTTTGATCATATGTGTTTCAAAGTTATTCCACTACCAAGGGGAGGAAAAGTGAGCCTATAAGAAATATTTAGTAGTACCACCCTAGTAGAGACACATACAAACAAGAAGGATTCATACAACATCAAGCGGAATAGTCCATAGAGATGCGATGGTCATCAAAACCAATATAACAAGAAAGATCTGTCTAATATCCCATGAAAGAGTCCACGAGGATGCAAAAATGTTAATGGAAATTACATCACATTCTCAATATGATAAGCACAAAAATAACTAAAATAGTTCAACTACTTTAACAAAGATGAAAGAAAAAATGAATTACAAAAATTCACAGAATAATCTTGCAAATATCCATAATCCATGCATGAAGAACATGCCGGTCCTTAGGGCTTCTCGTATTAAGTAAAGTTTCCAAGACACATGTATACAATGAACACCGCTAACGCCAATAGTGGAGTGTCACAACCACTCCTTGCTCCTCAAAAGAGCTAGCGTGTCTCTCTAATTATTTTCGGAAGGAGCCAAGGTGAAAAGTCCTTTGCTCATACAATGAGGGTATATATATAACCAAGGGGTGATGCTTCACCCTCCTTGTGACTCTTTGACTACCCTCATGACTGTTTGACTTCCTACGGCTTTTCGACCTACATGACTCTTCGCATTCCATGTGTTTCCTTTGGAGTTCCACTTTATAATACATTTCGAATAGCTAATTACATAATCCAATATAATGATGTGAAATATGATGACTTTTGATTAGACATGACATGACACTTATGGCATGGAATGCATGATGATGTGAGAGTGCAAAGTTTTCTTCCTTGTTGCTTCCTTCTTTGTGTCTTCTTGAACAAATGGTACATTTTATTTTTCTCTTCCTCCTTATTACTTGAAGATAAGGAGTATTCCTTGGGATCTTCATCTTCATCTTCTGTTAGAGTTCGATGTTCCTTCGTCTTATTGCATGCTAACTATCTTATCTCTTCAGCTCCATAAAAGTCTTCTAGCATGTCCTCCTTATCCATCTCCTTCTTCATCATCTTGCCATAGCATGATAGAGTCTCTACATCTACAATTCACTCATGAAAAGATGATATGAGTCCAGTAAACCCTTTGTCTAAGATTGTGCAAATGGATCATTTGATTGAGTGAGAACCGGGTGAGAGGTTGGGAAAGAGGCTTAGTAATAGTGCAACGCGTGAGCCTTGAGAATGTAAAATGCATAGTTTAAGCTAGGATGAGGAAGAAATGTTTGTAGTCTGGGAGATTAGTATGACAAGTTAAGGGAATAGGCACTAGATTAGCCTTTTACGTAGTTCTAGAGGATAGATAAGCATAGGTGACTACACAATTGTGTAGCTCAAGAGCTCAAGGTTGAGGATTGAGCCTTAAGACTGTGCAGTGGATAGCTTAGGCTAGACTGATGAAAAAAACTAGGCACTTATGTGAGCTAGTGAGGTGAGCTAAGGGGATGGACCCTGAGTGAACACACTGCACAGTTCCAGGAGTGGGTGACCAGGAAATTGTGCAAATCGGAAGATCAAGGGTTGATCTTGATGCTATAGATTGTGAAGTGTGCATTTGGGGCCAAGCTGGAAGGATGAATTGCGCAATTTTGGGAGGCAAGGTTGGGCTTGAGCACTAAAGTTGTGAATCCATAGTTCTAAGCTTCGACACTGAAATTAAGAAATGAGTAGTTTTGGGCTTCATCACAAAGGTTACGAAATGTGTAGTTTTTGGCTTAAGAACTAAGGTTTTGAAATGCATATTTCTGGGCATAAGCACTAAAGTTGTGAAATGCACAGTTCTAGAGGGACGGGTGAGAGTAGGTTGCCAAATGTTTTCAAAATTTAGCTGAGTGTGGGACCGAAGAGACTCTTGTGAACAATGATATGACTTAACTAGGATGACACACTTGAGACACTTTGACAACACAACAATATAGATAATCTGGAACATGTTAACAACATATTTCCCTTAATGCGACAACTTTACAATAAGTGCAACAATAATGCTAAACTTTGCGACAATCGTGAGGACACTTGTGCGAAAGTGCTTAAAAATTTGGGAATGAGTGTGAATAATGTCTACATGGATAGACCAAGTCATTCATACAAAGATAACCCCTTGAAACTACCAGAATGAGCATGCATACATTGTGTGACAACTAACATGCAAAAAGACACCAATTGTTAAAGTGCGAGTGACTCTTGTGATATGTGAACGACAATGAAAGTAACACATGATAGAGAAAATATAACATGAAAATGACACTAACTAGAGTGAAGGAAAATGAAAGTGACAACCAAAAACATGAAAATGACAACCAAAAACATGAAAATGACACTCGTAAAAATAGGATGCCTGAAGGCAACGGATTGCAAAACTCACAGAAATGGAAGAATGGATGCAACTTGAACATGAGAAATATTCGTTGTTAGTGTGCATTAACTATCGACATGGATTGGACATCACATAGGCAAAATCTTAATGGAATGTGCTATTCTTATGCAAGCATGCATAAAAGGTTGCGCTCATGAATGTTTTGTAGAAGCATGTGTGAGCAAGTGACTTCAACACTTTTCATATAAGAAGGGAGATTAAAAGAATCAGCTCACTAAGAAGTGACTATGGAACGACCAATCAAAAGATCCAAAGCATGCTCCAAAATTTGAAAGTATGCAAAATTTTGGAGGGTGTTTGTTGCAGCTACAATACTTGGTGAAACATTGGTAGAACACCAACTTCTCTACCTTGGTCAATTCTTTCAATTCTTTTTTGCAGGGTCTATTTCTTTAGGATATATTGATTTGTCGTTCAGATTACCATGGCTTCTCCACTTATTCCATGCATAAAAATAGTCCCATTCATTCCTTTACTCAGTTAAGCACACGCAAAAGGTCAACAATCACACAATGTTTTGAATAAGGATAGGGTAATGAAGTTCACGAGCTTTAGATTCTTAGAATGCAGTTTTTCATCTCTCGTGTTGCTTCATTGTTAGGAGGCTTAGAGAGTACCCTGACGAAGTCACTATAGGAATACAAACATTGATCCGTTGTCAGCAAGCATGGACAGTACCCTGATGAAGTTTCTTTCTTCACCTATCTGCGCAGGAAGCATTTCTCTTCTTTTGTGTTTATTTATTTTTTTAAAAAGGACTGTGCATCGAAACTTATTTATTTATGAGCATGTTGATGGTCCAAAATGACCACATCATGTAAAGGACACCACCAAGTTGGGAACTTAAATCAACTCCTTTTCCTTTTGGAATGGTGGTTCTGATTGGTTCAATTGGATGCAGTTATCCTCTTTCCCTTCCTTCTAACTTGTGATGTTTCTATTTCTTACCAACAGGAAGAGAAATATCACAGCTACCTTCTTGCAAAGAAGTAAATCCTTAAGTTGAATTAATGGCTAAACTAAAACACAACTAGTTTTAACCTATGTCATTATAAGTGTTACTCTAGCCTAGATGTATTATGCTAACCTACGTGTTACTATGTCAAGTTAACACTAGTTGTTAGTATTAATTTACAACTATGTTAATATGTAGTAAGCATGTCTTTCGAATTAATCACATTAGTATTATTTGGTCATTAGTATTGTATCTCCTATATTATTTTATTATATACAAACTTTATATTAATGTTGATTAATATGTATATATCTAATGATGGGTAATCTAAAATAACCTATGATAAAATATTAATTAAATATTAATTAAATGTTAAATCTAATTCTAAGTATTATATGCTACAACATTATTATGATAATGTGAAAAAGTTAGTATCCTAAGATAATGATCGTATTATAATTAAAGTTAAATATAGTTAGAGATTGTATTAATTACTATTCACTATCTAATTAAATCAAACTTTAAAAAAACTAAATAAACTAATAAAATATTAAAATTGATTTAAATATTGCAAAGAAAATGATACTTTACAAAGATCTGAGCTACACAATCTGAAATAGAAATTTCATATTAATATACAAAATATACAATAAATTACACTTCTTTTATATTTAATTATATAAATTAAATAAATCAATCAACACAAATGTTTGATCAAATTGAAGGTTAATGCAGGAATATGTAGAACACCTGGAAGCATTCTAACCCTTCCACCTTGCAACCTCAAGCTTACTTTTTCATGACCAACGATTCTAGCCTTCCTATCATCCCCCAGGAAGACATCACCACCATCATATTTTTCATACTCGCAAAACCACTCTCTATGGGGAGTGAAGTGAAAGGGTGCACCTAAGTCAATAAACCATGCCTCATGATCTACATGTGTACTTGAAGAAGCCAAGTACACACCCCCACGTTCATTTGAGGTGGTTTTTGCCTCTGCATAAGGAACCCCATCAGATCTCGTTCCTTTGTCAGAAGCTTTAGATGTATAGTCCCTTTTAAAGTGGCCTTCCTGTTATAAACATATTTGGGCACTGAAACCCTAATCACATATGTCCATAAACCAAGGGCTTCTAAGCCCCTAAAAGTGTTGTTTCGTACCCTAAAGGAACAAGGTCAGCTAATTACATCATCTCCCAGAAGTTCTCCCTGAAAAGCTACTTAGAACTACTCAAAACTGGACCATACAGATTTCTCAGTGCTAGGGATGCGATGCATCTCACCTACTACACACAAAGGGTGCAATGCATATTCAAAGCCCTTCTGTAGGGTGTGATGAGTGAGAGAAGACAAATGGCAGAGGTAGTTTTCTAGGTGGAAACGCAAAGAATCTTCTAGAAATTGCTCATTTGACACTTGCCTCTCTAAATTCACCCAAGGATGAGTAAGAGATCATGAAATCTCCAAGTGGAACAAAGAACTATCAGTGAAATGGCACTAATCAAAATCCCCAAAGCTGACTCACCCACCTACAAATATCTATATATGGATCCCTCATCCCAGAGATCCAGAGGCTGGAAGTTTGTAATTTGTAAGGAAGTGTTGTTGGTTTCTCTGTGAAACATTTTATTGTTGGGTGATCTAAGTTTTTCATGAGGTGAAGAGGGCTTTCATGTTGGGAGGATGGCACTGGATCAAACATCTTTGTTGTAATCCTCTCTTCTACTACTTCTATCAAAAAGCTATTTGATTTTTCCTCCATATGCTTGTATATCTCTGAAACTTGTCTTTGTGTATGCATTTGTATGGTTAATATATATCTAGTCCTATATTGTTTATGGTTACAGATCTCTATGCTTTGATGGTATTTTGTTGCTTTGAATTTACAGGTGTTCTTTGAAACATGACAAGTGAGAAAAGGAGTGGTGAAAGCTCTATTAAGGGAGAGAGGAAACAAGCAAGGAGACTAGCGAAAGATTGAGGTTGGTACTCTCTGCTTCTCTCTCATTTATCTCTCATAAAGGAAAATACAAGTAACTTTGGTTTGTTTGTTTCTAAGATAGCTACCTGTCTTAATGGGACTAGCAGCTCTGAATGGACACTAGTTTTCCCAATAACAAAATGGCGACTCCACTGGGGAGTGAATAGTTTATTTGTTAGTTCCTTTTGTTTGCTTTATAAATCACAGATGGAGCCTGAAGTTAAGCTGGCTAGCCTTCGAACTGCTTTTGCTATGCAACTGCAAAGTAGATCAATGCTTCTTCAGTCAATCTCTGGGTTGATTTATGAATTAAACATCTAACTTCCAAACATCCTAAGTTCCCTGGTGGTAGCTCAAATAACCTCATTAGATCAGCCCCTATACTTTGTGTTTACTACTTATCATAAACTCAGGCTAAACCCCTAAACTTAGCTGCAAATTGTGAGTAAAAACTGAGCTCAGTCTTGTCCCTGTACCATCGCACTGTCTCTCATTGGCAGTCTAGATGCATTGCACCTCCCATGTGCTGCACATGAGATGCATCCCTATTTCTCTGTGTTACAGGTGCAATGATTGAATGAGACTATTTTTGCCTCTAGATTTTGGTTTTGTCTTCATTGTCTTTAGTTTTATTCAGTAGTTTTGCTGTCTATGATCAATATGTCACTATTGAAACTCTCTTCCTTTGCATTATTTAGCCCCCATTGATAAAGAATTTTGAATGTTTTTAATGTATTTTTCATTATTTATAGTTCTTCTTTACAAACAATAGCTTAATCGAACTATCGTCTTTCGATTTGAAATTGTCACAAGTGTCATTTTCAGTCAAAGAAAAGAGTGTCATAAAGTCTTCCTCTTTTAGATAGTCGATTACACATTTTCCATTATATTTTATTTGAATCATCAATTCTCTGAAGTGTCCAAAAAAAATTTCAAGTCGAAATTGAAAGTGTCATCTAAATCTTCCTTTTGTTTTGAAAAAAATTTCTAAAGTGTCGCTTTGAGGAAAGATAGTTTAGATCTGTACCTAGTTTTCTTTTTGTCATTCACACATTCAGGAAACTGAAAAAAAATACATGCATGCGCATTTGCATTTAGACTGCATGCGGAAATTGATTTAGGGCAATGCATCTTAGTGTGTGCTCTCTGCTCTATGTTGAAAGAATTTCATTTCTCTTTCCTTAGTAGCTAGGATTTTCATTGCAAAAAGAAAGTAAACGATTGTTTATCATCTTAGATTGCATATTTAGGAATTTTATATCTACATCACATAGTGAACCTTAAAGGAAAACTTCTTAAGAAATATCAACTGTAAAATAAAACTCAATGAACATAAAAAACGCTTTGGAACCTAATGCACAACATTAGAAGTCTAGGCTAGAGACGTATTCTGGTGTCGTAAAGCCTGGTAACTATCATTTTCCTAGTAGTTTGGGTGATTTCCTCTCTTTGATACAAGTGCCAGTACGGACTTGTGCTCCAACATACCGTCGAGTATATATTGGTAGACCACATTAGGCTATACCCTTTATCCTTAGGAAGTCGTGTCTGTTGTTCTATTGATCGCAATGCACTGAACACAACATTTGGGAAAATTGACTACCGTACGTAAAAATTATTCTACGGTTTTGCGATTGGCTTGGTAATCCCTTTGTCTAGATTTCTAGAGTAGTCACTTTCGTTCTTTTTCAAACCCCTTAAAAGAAAAGGTCCATCTGAGCACTTGTCACTTCAGGCTCATTAAAAATTGAAGGTGACTAGAGCCATCTTTAGCTTTTTCCCGACTCTTTAAAATTGAGAAAGCAAGATGTGTCAAAGCGTCATAAAATTTATTTTAATTGGAATAACATCATTGTTCCCTCATTGGTCCTAGGTGGAGAAAATGGAGTCCACCAATCAAGGATTTCCCTTTTGGGGCAATCCTAGTCCCTTCTCCTCTTGGGGAGATGTTGATGCTCCACATATGGCTACATTGACCCTTCCAAGACTTATAATTGGCCTACCAGTATGAATTTTCTTGACCTCTATCCTTCAAAACACCGTGATTCCTAAACAATCAAATCAACAACCAAATGATGCTAGAGTTATCCCCCAACCTTCTACTTCGTTTGTTTCTTCCTCTCCTTCTTCCTCTTCGCTTGGTGAAGCTAATCAAACTAAGAACCAAGTAACTAAGAAGAAGAAGAAAGAGAAGGAGAAGAAGAAGAAGAAGCCAACGGTGAAAGGGGGAAACCATGCATCATCTAGCGAAAATACGCACACTGTACCATCCAAAGCTAAATCTTTGTGTGTCATTTGTAGAGGATACCACTATCATTGAGATTGTACTTGCATCCCACAGATCTTAAGGGAATGGTCTCCTCACTTGCACAATTCGGTGTCTTCAACCTCTAACGATCATGTTGAGAGTACACCATCAACTAGTGAAAAAGAAATCAATGGACAGAAAGGAAGATCTAAATTTCCTTGTAGACTATGTGAAGGTGATCATGCCTTCCACTATTGTTCATTCTTGGATGAAGCTAAAAGAGTCTTGGATGACCGTCCTGCTTCACTGCTGTGGCTTCCTCCTGGATACAAGAGACTCTTGCTGAGTCCATCACTAGTTGAAAATCTGACTGACACACCTTTGTTGTCGATTGAAGCACCTATCATTAAAGATGGAAGGTTTGAGTCTACACTGGACCAAAATCAATAGGTCAAGATGGCAGTTGACCCAGTCTTGTCCTTAGAAGGTCCACCTTCAGATGATACAATCACCAAAGAGAATGAGAATGACACCATTCAAATTATTTTTGTTAACATAGAATTTGATGAACATGGGGGCAATCTACCCGTTCCTTTACCGCAGGAAGGAAGTTCGTCAGAGATTCATCTGGCCATTTACTCAGTCCCTCCTCCAAGCAATCTAGTCATTTCCTTTGATTGGAATCTACTAGGGAGACCCCGCCTACCATCTAATGTACCATTCCGAATTGTAGTACAAGCTTACAGAATGATTATGGCTGGTACTATCATAGATGAAGGGGCTTCCATGAGTATCCTTTCCTCAACTACTTGGAAAGCACTTGGTTCACCATCGCTTCTACCTGAGATTCGAAATTTGTCAGGCTTCAACAAAGGAATCAGTTGACCGTTAGGGATCATTGTAAATTTTCCCATAACTTTGAGAAGGAAAACCATTCATCTAAACATGATGGTAGTACAATGGTCTCTATATTACAATCTACTTCTTGGGTATGACTACATTTATGGCATGGGAGCTATTGTTTCCTCACTCTTTCAAGTGATGTGTTTCCCGTATGAAGGCATAATGGTCCAGCTCGTTGACCAGCTTTTATTCCCTAATTCAAACACGACTACTAGTCAAATACCACCCCTAATTGGTATTTTTGCACAAGGAATATCTCATCAACCTCCATTCCATCCACTTGATGAGCGTGAGTGATTCGATGAATGTGACTAAACCTAGGGGGCATGCACCCTGGTCTGCTTCGGTAGGAAAACCTCAGATATAAGGTAGGTTTCCGCGTAAGATATATGACTAGTCTAACACACCTGTTCATTAGGAAAATGGGATTAGACTTGAAAGGGATTCCCTTGTCAAACATTATGTGAGTGGAAGCTCCCACCATTCACCTTTGTCCATTTTGATGGACAGAGCCAGGGAAGTGTTTTGTCTGCAAATACGGATGGAACAACCTTGCTTTAATCCAAAAACTTCCATATGGTAACTTGGAAACTCTACTTCTCATTATAGTTGGGGGCAGGCAAACCTTTTGCATGCAAGTGAAAAACAACCTTTTATTTTCATAGTTTGTAGGCCCTCAACCCTTTCACCTTGTAGGTAGGTCATTCCTTGCTTGCATAAAAAAGACTCTGGAGAAAAGTTGCGCATGGGACAAGCTCCCTAAAAATGAACCTACTGATGAGAGACATCGTTAGTATATGACTGACACGAGCAATGTTTCCGCAAAGTTAAAGCTCTTTAAGAAATAAGCCTAGTTATGAGCATATGTTTCCCCCATAGTTCAAGCTCATTAAGAAATGAACCCGGTTTTGATAAATAACCCTTGTGGTCACATTACTATCAGCTTTTGAGCCTTGGTCATGTTCTTACCATCACCTCCACTTTTTAGCTGATCATCTGCCTCCACTTGATTGTTTACCCTTTTGACGAAGAACTGTGACGAATGATTCTGTTAGCCATCTTCTTTACACTGTCGTAATTGAAAAGCTTCAAACCTTGCGTGGAACCAGCTACTACCCGAAAATATCACTTGTTCCTCAAAAACGAGTCCCTTTTAAGCTCTTTTTAGACTCGTAAAATATAAAAAGATTGTCGAGCAATTGGTCTCTCCAGCTCGTTAAAGTGATTGGAAGTGCCATCCCTCCTCTAGATTTTAATCTTTTTAGACCTGAGGGATAATTACACAAAATGATCGAGCACTTGTCTTTTTCATCTTGTTAATGTGATCAGAAAAGTCATCCCTTTCGTATTATTTTATACTTTTTTGGACTGAAGGGATTATACTACGAGAAAGGATTATTGGATTTTCCTTTCCGTGTCTTTTCAGACTCTCCAAAATTGAAAAGAACCGAGTTATATTTGTCGTTAAACTCGTTAAAACAACAGTGACAAACATGACCATTACAAACAAGAACGTGTTTCACTGTTGCTAGGCTCGCTAAAACATAGTTACAGGTTTGCCCGAAGGGCAAATTATAGAACAAGCATATGTTATCCTCCTCAAGCTTGACAAGAATAAAAGTTACTAGTCAGAAATGACTGGGGAAAAATTGGGAAGAAAACTTGAAGAACTTTATTGGTAGCAGGTCGCTCTTGAGCATGACACTTTCACTCCATCACCATGATTGAGTTAGGTTGGGTTATTCTGTTCACCGGTCATATCACCATTGGTCCTCCGTACCATCCATTTTTGGGGTTAATGCTACCAATCCATTTTAGTGTCACTGATATGTTCAAGAGAAGTCGCTTAGAGAACTCACCAACCTAGCTTATGCCTCATCCACTGCAATACCTTTACGCTCCATTCTTTCATGACCGTCGCCCTGAACCTTGTATCATCATATCATTTTCACCTCCACAAAATAATTTGCTCTATTTCATGTCGTAGATGTGGGATTCATTAAGGCCCTCCTACGATGGGTCACTTCTTGTCAACATCAGCTCATTATCCAAGAAGTTGACTTAGGAACAACCCTTTCAATACTTTGAAGGTTACATGCCTCAATGGCAAGTTTCTCACTTCTGGTGACAGGTTTACATCAATGGCCTTCGATCGAAAGATTTTACGTGGTGTTCGACATCAAATCATGTATTCACACTGCGTAAATTGTACTGCAGTACCTTGAGGGTCATCATCATTATTGGTGATTCTTCTCATACTTGTTAACAACTTACATCATTGGCAGGTAATCAGGCGATGTCTTTCCATGTTCGACATCAGAACATATTTTCACATCCATCGACTTGTACTTTGGGTGAAGACTGAATGAGTTTGAAGACCAAGGATCTAGTTTCATCCATTTAGGCTGCGATATATTCAAGAAAATAAAGACATCAAATGTGCATCATAGCTGCACAGATAATCATCCAAGCTAAGGGATGATGGCTCTACCAAAATCATCAGTATGCCACACAGACGGTTGTTTGTCCTATGTACATGAAAATGAATTTATAAAGATGAGCATGGGAATGCCTGCCTCAGTTAGATCATAAAAATATTATAAAGATAATGTATTGTATTCTATCTTATTACAGGTCACCTTCCAGTTTGAGAAACCTCAGATCCACATGACAAAGCATTTCACCCGATATCAGAAGATTTACGACTTCATGCTTTAGGGGCAACTTTTATTGACATATTTGGGCACCACAACCCCAATCACATATCTCCATAAACCAAGGGCTTCTAAGCCCCTAAAAGTGTTGTTTCATACCCTAGAGGAACAAGGTCAGCTGATTACATCATCTCCCAGAAGTTCTGCTTGAAAAACTACTTAGAACTCGTCGAAACTGGACCATATAGACTGCTCAGAGCTAAGGGTGCGATGCATCTTACCTACTACACACAAAGGGTGTGATGCATATTGAAAATCCCTTCTGTAGGGTGTGATGAGGGAGAGTAGACAAATGGGAGAGGTAGTTTGCTATGTGGATACCCAGAGAATCTTCTAGAAACTACTCATTTGATAATTGCCTATCTAAATTCACCCAGGGATGAGTAAGAGATCATGAAATCTCCAAGTGGAACAAAGAACTATCAGTGAAATGACACTAATCAAAATCCTAGAAGCTGACTCACCCACCTGCAAATATCTATATATGGATCCCTCATCCCAGAGATCCAAAGGCTGAAATTTTGTAATTTGTAAGGAAATGTTGTTGGTTTCTTTGTGAGACATTGTATTGTTGGGTGATCTAACCTTTTCATGAGGTGAAGAGGGCTATCATGCTGGGATGATGGCACTGGATCAGATAGCTTGGCTGTAATCCTCTCTTCTACTACTTCTATCAACAAAGCTATTTGAGTTTTCCTCCATATGCTTGTATACCTCTGAATCTTGTATTTGTGTATGCATTTGTATGGTTAATATATATCTAGTCCTATATTGTTTATGGTTATAGGTCTCTACGCTTTGATGGTATTTTGCTGCTTTGACTCTACAGGTGTTCTTTGAACTGGGACAAGTGAGAAAAGGAGTGGGAAAAGCTCTATCAAGGGAGAGAGGAAACAAGCAAGGAGACTAGCGAAAGATTGAGGTTGGTACTCTCTGCTTCTCTCTCATCTATCTTTCATAAAGGAGAATACAAGTAACTTTGATTTGTTTGTTTCTAAGATAGCTACCCATCTTAGTGGGACTAATAAATCTGGATGGACACTAGTTTTCCCAATAACACTTCCTTTCCACATTTCCAGCACACCACCTTTACAAGTTTTATTGGAGATTTATATCTCCCTCTAGATTTAGATCTCCCACTCGATGACTTATTTTTCTTTCTTTTCTGGGACCGTCCTCGTATAGACAAGCCATCACCATTCTGGCTCTCCATATTTTTCCATCTCATCTCCTCCGTTGGCAAGGCTTAGACTATTTCATCAAACTCCAAGGTAGTTGCATTGCTACCTATTGCAATAACCAAACTATCCCACGAATCTAGTAGAGAACACAAAAAACTAATGTACTTAACTTCATCTGAAATTTTAATATCAACAGATGCTAATTGACTTACCACAGTATTAAATGCATTCAGATTCTCTGTCATCGACTCTCCATCTTTCATCCTCAGGTTATACAACTTTTTCCACAGGAACAGTTTATTCACCAGAGATTTAGATTGGTACAAAGTCCCTAACTTGTCCCACAACGCCTTCGCCATAGCTTCTCCTAATACATTCAACAATACTGAATTTGAGACACATAATTCTATTGTGCTCTTTGCCTTCCGATCCAACTTCTTCCCTTCTTCATCGGACACTCTCGTTGGTTTAGTACCTGTATCTACCATGATCCACTGATCTTTATCCACCAACAGATCCTCCATCTTGAGTTTCCACAACTCAAAACTCTAACCATTAAATTTGTCAATCTCTATCTTTCCATTGGTCGCCATCTCCTTTCACCACCAGAATCGATCTCGCAGATCTCCCACTAAACAGGGTCTACCATAAGCTTGAGTGAAACCCCTCAGCAACAAAGACATCCCCTTGAAGCCAAAACTGCTCTGATACGAAATGTAGGTTTTAACCCCGTACATAAATTACCTGCATACAAATTCTAAAACATAGAAAATAAACAATGTGAGAGCATAACACATAAAACACATATACATAGATATTTTCCCCTGGATCCCAAAATCGTGACTATGAGCTTGATTTTTCATTATTGTTCCTTTCAATGTTATAATACATATTTATACATGTCGAAGCATCCAATACCATGGACCTAAAAACCATCGCGTCCAATACCATGGACCAAAACCCATCGTGTCCAATACCATGGACCGAAAACCATCGCGTCCGAAAAATATGTGTGAAAATCATGCACAAAACCATAGGTGGGTCCACCCCCCCATAAAGTGGGGTTACGGGTAAACCTCAAACCCCTTATGACCTCCCACCCTCTGACCCCCAGTTAACTACATGGGCTAGTCATGGAAAGAATATAACATAGCACAAATTAATATTATTATTATTATTACTATTCAATTGAATATTATAAAATTATTATTAATATAACTACTTCCACTATTTTCGAAACCAGCAGAAACCAAAGAAGAATTAATGAACAAAAAACCTGAGGGAATTCGACCCGATGAATTTGCAGAGTTATTACAGCAGAAACACAAGACCGTTCTAGCTTCACCATCGTTGGAAAAAGGGTGAGAAATATTGTCAACTGAAAATCAGAGAGTAAATATTTGACTAGAATTAATTCTACTCCTAAAAATACCACGAAAGCAACTAGACTCATTAGGTGGCGAGATTGATTTCTCCAAGACCTTACTGAACTTCTCGCACTACTTTACTTTCTAGATTTCTTCTAAGGGAGTATATTTCAGTGTCGAGCACACCTCGATCCTTGACCAAAGGTGAGCATAGATCTCATTTGAGTGTTTTGAATGCAAAGACAACAAATTAGGAGAAATGAAATTGAGAAACTTTCTCACCCTGCCAATCTCCAAAAAACGAAATCCATGTTATCATTAAGGAAAGTAGGAAAGTAACTAGAATTATTAAGAGGGTGCTTAATCGAAGAAAATGGGGAAATAAGAGAATGGTCTCTACATATTTTTAGAAAATCCAAATCTGTCTTCAACTTGGAAACCCTTACATGAGACCATTCCAAATGTAGAGACAAAAAATCATGAGAAATGAAATCCTGAAACTTTCTCACCTTCCCAATCTCCAAATGAACCAATGCCATGCTAGAATTAAGATGTGGAAATCCTTATGCAAGGCCTTAGATCCTTCTTGTCTTCTGCCTAAGATGTGGAAGAGGTTTGTGGATGACACTTGTGTCACCTGGTTCCATGGTAAGGAAGATTTGGAACCATTTTTCCTCCATCTTAATAATCAATCTAATTCCATAAAGTTCAACATGGAATTTGAAAGTAATAGTAGTCTACCCTTCCTTGACTTCCTCCTCCTAGTTCTAAAAAGATACCAAGGATCGATTTTCTAGTGTTCATATTCCTTTTATCCAATGGACCACTAAAAATATTTCGCGGATCCTAAGGAAGGATAAGGTGGCTTCAAACTTTAGGCCTTTAAATACCATCGAGAGCTCCCTTAGATCTATAAGAAAAAATCTAGTGGAACCCAAGAATATGAAGGGTGTTGACGTTATCCCATGCTCTTATGGGACTCCCTACATTGGTGAGACTAGTCGCTCAATTAATCAAAGGATTCATGAGCATGCCACTGACATCAAGTATGGAAGCACTCGCTCCTCTGCTTTGGCAGAGCATGCAAATAAATCTAAGCATCACATATGCATTGAGGAGGCCCAAGTCATTACTAGAGTTAGTCATTTTGATCGTTGCAAATTGAGGGAGGCCCTATAATTTGAAAAAATACCCAATAATTTGAATAGAGAAGATGGTTGGATTATTTGTAGAAGTTGGGTCCTTGTCCTATCCTCCTAATTTTTTAGGTTTCTTCTTGGGATCTATTTTGTTTTTTTACTTATCTATGTAGGTATTGCTATAATTTTTATAGTATTTGCTATTGATGTATTCTTCATTAGAGTTTATATTCTTGTTCCTTCATATTTTCCTTAGTATTTTATCATCCTATTCCTTCTTAACTCCTTTTAGTATTTTTGTTATTTGTTTAATGGGCCTCAACCCCATATTTTATTGTTGACCCTGCTTTACTTATTCATTAATTTTCTTTGAATATATATATAATATATATATATATAGTATATATTATATATATATATATATATATTATATATATATATATATATTATATATATATACCTTGACTTG
Organism: Pinus taeda; assembly: GCA_000404065.3. Lineage (NCBI taxonomy): Eukaryota > Viridiplantae > Streptophyta > Pinopsida > Pinales > Pinaceae > Pinus > Pinus taeda. Next base: position 49,503 of record APFE030116509.1, on the reverse strand, counting down.
TGTACATTTTTTATTTTTATTTCAATTAATTATTTTAATTTATTTTATTTTATTTTCCATTAATTGTTTTTTATGTATTAAATGATCTTGTCTCGATTAGGGTATGTCTCCATTTTATAATTTTTGAATTCCCCTCCTTGTTTGGAGTTTGGTTTTTGATTTTTTTCTGAGTTATAGAATTTTTCAATAATATTGATTTAATAAATAAATTTAAAATATTATTTTCAAAAACTAATTGTTTTAATATAGTCTCTACTTATTTAAAATTTGTTTTTAATAAATTAATATCATAATTTAAATATTATTATTCAAATATAGTCATTACTTGAAATAATGGTCTCTACATTTCTCTCTATTTAAGCCTTTGTCATGGTTTGCTTCTTCATCTAGGGCTGATGATGAATGAGACTGGTTGGTTCGAAACGTGTCAACCAAAAACATTTCTTATGTAATTTCTACCGAAAGACTTTTCTTAGGTTAGAGGTGACTTTGTTAAACATAGATACTCGAATACAAAGAGGGAGTTACAAGAGGAAAAGGTTGCAAGTGAGGACATAAACATAAGTGACATATGGGAAAAGCCATTGTAAGAATAGAGGCGAGTAGTGTTAACACCATTAAATAGAACTAGGTGATATTTTTGTGTGATTAGAATGGGTTGTGTTCTTGGAAAAAATCGAAGGGTTTGAAACCCCAATTACACTAGAATTTCTTCGAATTTTTATGGGGAAATTGCATTACTCTGTAGTCTGACCATCCACATGAATGAGGAGACTCTTGCAGCAAATATTGGAGTTCCAATACCTGGAGAATGGTGTTACAAAATTTTAAAATTCCACGTGAAAGTTGGAATCATTTTATTGAAGACCCTGCAACAATTCCTAACCTAAACACTAGTACAAAATGAGAGATTAGTGACTACACAACTAAAAATGTTAGTCACCACAATTACTACTAAAGTTGGTCAATTTTAAGTGACCAAACTAAAAATATCTAACTTAAATGACTAATTTAGTCTAGGGATAAAAATATATGACTAGATAATAAGTGACCCAACTAATTTAGTCCATGACTAAAATATATGACTCCATAATAAATGAAAACATTAAAAATGATTAACAAAAGCAAACACTGTAGTCAAAGAATAAAAATATGACCAACTAACAAGTGCAACAAGCATGTGAATTAATTATCTATGCTAGCGATTTTTAATTGTGTCACTCTGTATTTATACTAGTCATTTTCAATTTATTCTGAAGCATATTTAGGTCTTGACTTGATATGTATCATCCATGCTTATATGATATCTTCAATGTGTATTATTTATTGTGATCACTTAAGAACTCTATTGTAAGTTTTTATGCTTTGGGTATATGTTCTAAGTTGAGTTGTTCAATGGTGTTTCATAATTTTCGTTAGAGAAGTGTGTCATCTTGATGGTTTGGGTATATACTTTGTGATTTGAGTAGGTGCTACACATCGATTGTATTGTAACCATTATTTTCCCTTCTTCAAATTGTATCCCATGTCTCCCTTAACAACACATGTGGAGGTATTATAAACTATGGTTAGCTTCTAATATGGTATTTTTGAGCTCTAGGTGAATTTCCTTGAAGGTAATGGGCTACCTACAACCACTTGAGTTTATTGCTAGCACTATTCATATATTTGAGGATATTTTCCACCTCTTTAAGTGCTAGTGGATATTTTCATTATGTGTATACGACATGTCCCCTTTCCCTCCTTATATGAACATACTTGCCTATATGAGGGATGCCTTCTATATTTTTTATTGATAGCCTTCTGCCAACATTATCACTCCTGGACCTTCAACGCCATTATATATAGCCTATATCTCAACCAACCTCGTTTTTCTCAAATGAAAAGAAAACAAACTTAACTAAAATGGGGTACAAAATAAGCTCCTATAGTAATTTCCTCATAAGGATTTACTACCTATTAAAATCTAATTTCTGGAACTCTAAAACCTAAAATTGACTTATTAAAATATAATTTCCTGTTGCCTTTCTTCCTTCCTAGGTTTCTGGGAGGGATTTTGATGCTCCTTCTCTGCTCATAATATATGGGGTTCTTCCCCCTTCTATAATATTCAATCCTTTGTTTCCCTTTACACAATTCTCAACAAATATTTGTTTGTAGGTCTAATTCCAATGCACATTTTTAAAGGAAAAGCAAACAATTATGTGTTGTTTCGAGGCCATCTTGGATTGATTCAGATTGTTCCTAGAACATCCAATTCATAGATCCATTGGAGCAAATAAAAATCATGGGATATACGGCATAGTTGATGTGTTTAATGGTCTTCAAAAAAAATTACTAACTCTATTATGAAGTGGAGGTTTCATTTTTCAAATCCATATTGATCCATGGCTTTTGTAGTGAGTATATTGGTTATATTTATTTTCAATCTTTGTAGCAGCGGAGGTGCCATACCTTGTAAGAGTCATTATACGTAAGATGGAAAATGGTCGTTGTAGGGATAATGATAGCAACGATATATTTAACGGATAATATAGACATAATTGCTGGGAAATGATAATGGGAAGGCCATCGAGGTCCATTTCTGTGATTCGCCATTGTGCCAGCACTACTAGGCTTGCAGGGTCATCTGAATCTGAACTAGAAAGGGATTTAAAGAATTTTTTGTTCAAGTATTTTGTACCATTTCATGCCAAATTAATTTCTTGTGGGTTCCTATATTTTGAGTGTTAACGGTTGGAACTATTTCATGAAATTTTAAAACTAGCCCATTTTTTTGTTTTTGATGTGCTTTGGAAATTCTTGGAGAATTAATCATCGAGGGTTTGAGTCGATGGGATTTATTAGGTAACCCACATGCAAACTATGCTCCATTCCCCTTGTATAATATGTTAGAGGTTTGTGTATTCCATGACTCATGATTTATTGACAGAGTACCTCACTTTGTTGGAATTTCATTAAGCCCTAGTTGTTAACATACAATTTTAGCTGATCTAGACATGGCAGTCTGTGTAGGTTGTACAAGGAAAATTGCTAGAGTTTGTACATACGATACGTATAATAGTACACGCAATTTCCTATGCAATTTAATATACTCTATAATTATTATTTATGTGGGTAGAGCCTTTGTTGGATTTGGATGCATATTTATGCCTATGGGTTTGAATTAATGGCCAACAATAACGTACATAAGAGTTTGGATGTGTACCCTACTTGCAAACTGTGGTTATTTTCCATGCATACCATGTTCCCTTTAATTGTTTTGTACTATTGCTTGCCGAATTAATGCATTGTAGTTTCATGTGGTTTTTTTTGCTAATAGGTGGAACTATTTCATAAAAATTTAAAATAGTTTGACTTTTAACTTTTGATTTTTTTGGGAAATTATTGGAGAATTAATTATCTAGGGTTTCAGCCAATGAGATTTATTAGGTAAAAGAAACTTATAAACTATTCCCCATTTCTTCTTTATAATATGTTGTATATTTGTGTACTCCATGATTGTTGATTTATGGACAAAGTACCTTATGTTGTTAGAATTACATTAACCCTAAATTGCTATCATCCAAGTTTATCAAATCTGGACATAATAGTTTGGGGAGGTTGTACAAGGAAAATAGCCAGAGTTTGCAAATAAGTAGTATAAGCATTTTGTTATTCAATCTTATATACACTCTAATGATTATTTATGTGGGTGGAGAATTTGTTTGATTTTTATGCATATCTTTATGGTTGTGGGTTTGAATTCATGGCCATCAATGACATACATAAGACTTTGGCCTTGTACCTTACTGGTAAATTGTGGCTATTTTTTGTGCACAACATGCTAGGTTCATTTCATGTTACCTTTTATGGGTATAACCATCGTTGGCTTTTGATTTGTGTCTTTATACATATGGGATTGAACTCATGACTACCAATTAGAAAAGTTCTATAGACAGGATTGTCCCAAACCCGACCCCCTATAATTATTCATTACCTAGTGAGTTCCTTCTACGGGTTTTTGAAGCATATTTGTATAGTTGTGTAGCAGAGCATGCGACCACGAATTTCCATAGAGTTGATCATTCATTGGAAAGGTTGACATAGTATTAATATGTTCAACAATATTCCATTCTGTCCATATTCTAACCCAACCTAATGACACGAGGTTGAAGTGGATGAGATCAGGTGCATATGTCAAGCAATTTTTCCAAAACTCTACCTTTCAAACCTAAAACTCGAGGCAAAATATGTTTGTTTGTTCTATGTAGTTCAGACCCTCAGTGCATGTTTCTCAAAGAACTATCAACATTATACTTTGTGACCATGAATTAAGCAAGTGTGGTTTGCAAGCCAATAAGATCCTGCATGTTTTTTGGGTTTAATACACTAAGAGAAGGGAGGTGCATTTTATAGACTAGTATGGATCACGTGTGTGAAGGAGAAGGCTTACATGTTGAATAATTGCTAGAGTACAAGAACCTCAGTCAACATGTAGGAAAGAATTACCAGGGTATGAGAATACGGTAAGGTGAACCTCCAGGTGTATCAGAATTAGGTTATGAGTACCTCAATCCACTCCTTAAAACTTGTAAAACCCAATATTACTATTTTTATTCATAAAGAATTTGAAATGTGTTTCTTAACTAGATTAACTAGGGGTTTTCCATTGGAATGTGGATAACATTTACAAATCAAAATGAACAAACAAATTATAACATAAAAATTTAAACTAAATAAAACCACAATGTGTGTGTGTATTTCCAAAGATAAACCTTATGGGATTCCCTCATCTTCTATGGAATATTCAAATGGAGGGTGGCTCAATCACCAGTCACAATAGTGGTTTTTGGTGACCTAGTAGGAATCAACTGGACTTGAACCTTAGTTGGACTAGAACCATAGACCTCACTGTGAACTCCACCTTGAAAATATTTGTTCCAAGCAATTGAGCTAACCCACTAGGTTATATATGATGATGATGAATGTAACACAATATTTAATAATAATGGAGACTATCATATATCTATCTTCAACCACAGATATTTTAAGCACTGAGAGGTTTGCACCCTGGTTTCTTCTTAATCTCACTTTGTCTTAGATTAATATGCGGTTAATATGTATCTATGCTAGTGATATGGCCTACATGATTTCTTTGTGTTTGGACTCTTTTTGAGGTGATATTGAATATCTTTCATTCAAAATACAATTGATAATTTTCTATGTGTTGTAATCAAGTGCTTTCCTATGTTTTTGTTTTAAATGTGGCTATTTCTTCACTAAAAATGGGTTATGGTTTTGGGAATAAATTAACATCTCTTGAAAACCATGGGTGAGATTAATACATATGAATGTTGTAGTAAAATAATCAAGAGTCTGATTCTAGTAGGTGTTTGAGATAAAAATATTGAACTTCAAATGATATTGGATATGGGAGTTGGACGATAGTAGTTTGCTTGTAGAATCATCTACTGAAAATGGGAAGATTTTTGTGTCTACCATCTGCTTTGGTAGTTGTGTTGAAATAGGGCCTAAACAAAATATGGAAGATGAGAAAATATGTTTTGATAATATGGTGGAGGATCTGAGTCCAAAATATGAATTTCCTTCTTCGAGTGCTTTCTATGGGGTGAGCATTTTGATATTCTAGGCTTTGAATTCACAAATAGTGTATTTGCAGTCTTTTTCTTGTCATTCTATTGATGTCCAATTTCATTTATTTGACTGATTAATTCTATTACTTGTTTTTTATGACGGTATAATTGTTAATTTCCTTTGTAATTCTTGTTTGGTTTAGTATAACAATGTACATATTTTGTTCCAAGTTGACACACACTTTGTAGAGTATGTAGTCAATATTTGTTACTAGTCAATGGCACATGTTACCTTTGTTAGGAATGCACAATCCCAATTGACATGCATATGAGAATATGGGTATTGAATACCAAAATTTTAATTGTGAATATTTTAGTGGAATGAAATGAATTAGGTTTTTTTGAAAATGAAGGAAGGAAACTACCAATTAGGCATCTCGAGTGGTTGAATGCTTTAAGATTCATGTGTGAGGTCTCGGGGTCGATCTCTTATGATGGTTTCCTATATTGTGTGCTTCAGTTGATGTTCATACTGCATCAATAACCACAATTAGTGCTAACGGGTTTGCAATTGGCATCATACTTGAAATGTGGGGAGGTGCCCATGGGTTTGCTAGGAGGTTTTTCTTAGAAAAGAAATGTTGAGGGAAATTTTGGCAGCAACAAATTATGGATTTCTTATTGGTATTTTTGTAACAATTGCACATCACTCTTGAACTAGAAGTTTTGGAAATGAACAGCATGGAAGTCTTCTCAATATATAAAATTTGAGAAAAAAGTGTAAAATATGAGATAAGGTTAGTTTAAAATGTTATTTCAAAATATATAGTAAGATTTGTAAAATATATAAGTATAGTCTACCATAATGAGATGAGTGATACTATTAAATTTTGAGTTTTAGATTAATTAAGATTTTTTCAATTTATTTAAATTTTATGTTGCAGGAAATGCACTTGCCCCTCTCTTGTGCTAGTTGTGTTTCCATATCAAAATGCTAAAATGTGACTAAAACACACTTAACATGTGGGAATTCCATTTTGTACCGATTAAAACTATTTCAAGCTAGCTACAATGTCCTTACAGTGCATTTCCAAAAATAAATGTCAAATTTGACCATAATTTCATTGTTGGGAAATAATGCATAATTAGAGGTTAGTTATGAATTAATGAGACTTGTAGAAGTCTATAAGACTCATATTTTTTCTTTAAAAGAGATTTTCACCCTTAGTTTGCACCAAAAAAGTTGGCAATTAAATTTTCAACATTACCATTAATTGTTTTAGGATGTGTGAGTGTGGTTCTAACATCATGACACTTCATATGGAGAAAGTAGAGTTTCATATTCTATTCAAAGTTTAGCAGAGTTAATAGTATTAAGGATTGGTAGGATTGCAACATGTTTATTAGATTTTATCATGTACGAGGGTATGATATTGGCAATTAATCAAGAGTTTCAAGCACTTTATGTACCTCATTGTTGGTGATATTGATTGTTGGACTCCTCTATCATGGCCTTAGAGAAAATGTACCCTTCACAAAACCAAAATTATTGATTAGGCATGCAATGGTTTTTCTACCATATTTTAAATCTTGAATTATGTAGTTTCATCAAAATTAGGTGGTGCTGACTAAGGTCCCTCAAGGATTGAGGTAGAGGAAAATGGTGATACTATCCCAATATAGGTGGTGGTGGAGCATTGCTTGTCATTTACATTATTTAAATGTTCTCACTCATTTATTCACAATTCTTTCTTTTCAAGTTCTAATATGATGCACTATTGTTTGTGGCATTGGTGATACAACTTGAAGGCAAGAGAGGGGTTGTTGTTACCTGGAAAGCACGCAATATATACTCACTTAAAAGTGCCACATGGTTATTCTATTATAGGTATTAAACATTTCAACTTATGATACTTCAACCTAGGTGAGGAGGATCAAAACGATTTTTCCCAACCACCCAAGCTAAATTCAATTGACTAATGTGCTATTTTATAAAATAGCCATATCTATCTATCTATCTATCTATCTATATATATATATATATATATATATATATATAGTGTTTCCCTATTTTCAATTTCTCAACTGTCACACTTATGATGCATTTCTATTTTGGAAGCGTGTACCCATTGATTTGTATCCTAAATCGTAGTTTAATTTCTCAAATGTAAACAAGTATTTTTATTTGAAAAAAGAAAGTAAACTATCATTGATGGATGGTTCAATTTTTAAATAAAGAAACATTTTCTCAACAGAAATATTGTTGGAAGCTTTGGCGTACCTATTGATATGTCAAGCATTTATAGCATAGAAAAAGTGATTGCGAAGAATGGTTCGCTTTAAAAAATCCCCTAGAAATTAGGAAAGGAGAAGGGTTTGAGGATTCTATTAATCATGAAGGCACTGTTAAAAACTCATAATTTTCAATGATTTTAGACAAGTGTAGAACTTTTTTTTTTTTACCTCATTGTGCTTAGGACCTTATGAGGGATAAGAGGGCCGTCATTTAGTAAGAGTGGATAGCCATAACATCCAAGATATAGTTGACCAAACCTATAAATGAATTCCTGGTTGTCATCCCTTTATTGGTTGGAATTCATTAAACGTTTTGATAGATATACCTGACCTTTTCAGTTCAACAAAGGTAGTCCTCTCCAATTTTTCTATTTGGAATTTTGAAATGATGATGTACCAAGGTTTTGTGTTAAAAAATGATCATTTTTTGACATTTTGTGGTGGATTCTCTTATATGTTTTAATCATGGTGTAGGTTTCTATAGATATGATATGCATCTGTCTGCATTATTTTCGAAATGGATAGAAAAACATTATGAAGAAACCCATTAAAGCAATTGTAACCATGTAGTAGCTAGGAGTTAAACCAAAAAGTTGCAGAATATTTTTTAGATGTGTGTGGTGATGAAGAAATATCAAATAAAGATTACTACCAGGTATTAACAACATATCATATCTCCAAATTACTACTCTACTTTGGAACATATTTTTGTTAATGCAAAACCATTTTATATATTTCAAAACCAATAAAAAACACACAAAGAAGTTATCGAGATTGAGAAAAGATGGAATGCCAAATATTTTCAAGGTATGCACAAACCTGGCACTTCAAGCTAGTCAGTCTTTCTACTTTACTTTTTTGTGGGTTTATTGTTGACAGTCAACATATATTGATAATTGTCTTAACGTTTGTAGTGAGACAACATTTAGTTCCTTATGAATTTTCATTTGCTTGGGATATTTGTACTTTATAACAAGACACCATTAATTTCCTCATGTTTTTTCTTTCAAAGTGACTTGAGGCAATGGATTAAAGTCTAGTTCATTTTGTCCGTCACTTGAGTTGTCTTATTCCTTCTATATTTTGTCTATCTTGTTCACTCCATTTTGAAAGGTAGTAAAGGAATTTTTTGGATTTGATGATGGTGCTGGAAATTTTTCAACCAAGGGGTCTCCCTGATGTGAATTCCTAATTATACCACACCGTTTATATTAGGAACTCCATCCAGAATATCAACACTATTACGGTGTATTGTTTTAGATTTGACTTGGCTCTAGCTGTGAGCAAGAGAGTGGAATGCGTGGTGCCTTCAAAAAGTAATTGGGGTGTGCCTAGTGAGTGTTTGATCATATGTGTTTCAAAGATATTCCACTACCAAGGGGAGGAAAAGTGAGCCTCTAAGAAATATGTAGTAGTACCACCCTAGTAGAGACACAACAAACAAGAAGGATTCATACAACATCAAGCGGAATAGTCCATAGAGATGCGATGGTCATTGAAACCAATATAACAAGCAAGATCTGTCTAATGTCCCATGAAAGAGTCCACGAGGATGCAATAATATTAATAGAAATTACATCTAATTCTCAATATGATAAGCACAAAAATAACCAAAATAGTTCAACTACTTTAACAAAGATGAAAGAAAAAATGAATTACAAACATTCACAAATAATCTTGCAAATATCCATAATCCATGCATGAAGAACATGCTAGTCCTTAGGGCTTCTCGAATTAAGTAAAATTTCCAAGACACATGTATACAATGAACACAACTAACTCCAATAGTGGAGTGTCAGAGCCACTCCTTGCTCCCCAAAAGAGCTAGCGTATATCTCTAATTATTTTCGGAAGGAGCCAAGGTGAAAAGTCCTTTGCTCATACAATGAGGGTATATATATAACCAAGGGGTGATGCTTCACCCTCCTTGTGACTCTTTGACTACCCTCATGACTGTTTGACTTCCTAAGACTTTTCAACCTACATGACTCTTCACATTCCATCTGTGTCCTTTGGAGTTCCACTTTATAATACATTTCAAATAGGTAATTACATAATCCAATATAATGATGTGAAATATGATGACTTTTGACTAAACATGACATGACACTTATGGCATGGAACGCATGATGATGTGATAGTGCAAAGTTGTCTTCCTTGTTGCTTCCTTCTTTGTGTCTTCTTGAACAAATGGTACATTTTCTTTTTCTCCTCCTCCTTATTACTTGAAGATAAGGAGTATTCCATGTGACTTCATCTTCATCTTCTATTAGAGTTCGATGTTACTTCGTCTTATTGCATGCTAATTATCTTATCTCTTCAGCTCCATAAAAGTCTTCTAGCATGTCCTCCTTATCTATCTCCTTCTTCATCATCTTGCCATAGCATGATAGAGTCTCTACATCTACAATTCACTCATGAAAAGAAGATATGAGTCCAATAAACCCCTAGTCTAAGATGGTATAAATGGATCATCTGATTGAGCTAGAACTGGGTGAAAGGTTGGGAAAGAGGCTTAGTAATAGTGCAATTCTTGAGCCTTGAGAATGTACCATGCGTAGTTTAAGCTGGGCTAAGGAAGAAATTTTTGTAGTCTGGGAAATTAGTATGACAAGTTAAGGAATAGGCACTAGATTAGCCTTTTACGTAGTTCTAGAGGATAGATAAGCCTAGGTAACTACACAATTATGTAGCTCAGGAGCTCAAGGTTGAGGATTAAGCCTTAAGACTACGCAGTGGATAGCTCAGGCTAAACTGAGGGAAAAGACTGCTCACTTCTGTGAGCCAGTGAGGTGAGCTAAGGGGATGGACCTTGAGTGAACACACTGCACAGTTCCAGGAGACAAGGGAGGTTGGGTGACTAGGAAATTGTGGAAATCAGAAGATCAAGGGTTGATCTTGAGGCTATAGATTGCGAAGTGTGCATTTGGGGCCAAGCTGGAAGGATGAATTGCTCAATTTTGGGAGGTAAGTTTGGGCTTGAGCACTAAAGTTTTGGAATCCATAGTTCTAAGCTTCGACACTGAAATTACAAAATGCGTAGTTTTGGGCTTCATCACAAAGGTTACGAAATGTGTAGTTTTTGGCTTAAGAACTAAGGTTGTGAAATGCATATTTCTAGGCATAAGCACTAAAGTTGTGAAATGCATAGTTGTGGAGGGACGGATGAGAGTAGGTTGCCAAATGTTTTCGAAATTTAGCTGAGTTTGGGACCAAAGAGACTGTTGTGAACAATGATATGACTTAAATAGGATGACACACTTGAGACACTTTGACAACACAACAATATAGATAATCTGGAACATGTTAACAACATATTTCCCTTAATGCGACAACTTTACAATAAGTGCAACAATAATGGTAAACTTTGCGACAATCGTGAGGACACTTGTGTGAAAGTGCTTAAAAATTTGGGAATGAGTGTGACTAATGTCTACATGGATAGACCAAGTCATTCATACAAAGATAACCCCTTGAAACTACCAGAATGAGCATGCATACACTGTGTGACAACTAACATGCAAAAAGACACCAATTGTTAAAGTGCGAATGACTCTTGTGATATGTGAATGACAGTGAAAGTAACACATGATAGAGCAAAGATAACATGAAAATGACACTAATTAGAGTGAATGAAAATGAAAGTGACAACCAAAAACATGAAAATGACACTCGTAAAAATAGGGTGCCTGAAGGCAACCGATTGCAAAACTCACAGAAATGGAAGAATGGATGCAACTAGAACATGAGAAATATTTGTTGTTAGTGTGCACTAACTATCGACATGGATTGGACATCACACATGCACAATCTTAATGGAATGTGCTATTCTTATGCAAACATGCATAAAAGGTTGTGGTCATGAATGTTTTGTAGACTAAGCATGTGTGAGCAAGCGACTTCAACACTTTTGATCTAAGAAGGGAGATTAAAAGAATCAACTCACTAAGAAGTGACTATGGAATGACCAATCAAAAGATCCAAAGCATGCTCCAAAATTTCAAAGTATGCAAAATTTTGGAGGGTGTTTGTTGCAGCTACAACACTTGGTGAAACATTGGTAGAACTCCAACTTCTCTACCTTGGTCAATTCTTTCAATTCTTTTTTGCAGGGTCTATTTCTTTAGGAGATATTGATTTGTGGTTCAGATTACCATGGATTCCCCACTTATCCCATGCATAAACATAGTCCCATTCATTCCTTTACTCAGTTAAACACACGCAAAAGGTCAACAATCACACAATGTTTTGAATAAGGATAGGGTAATGAAGTTCACGAGCTTTAGATTCTCAGAATGTAGTTTTTCATCTCTCGTGTTGCTTCATTGTTAGGAGGCTTAGAGAGTACCCTGACGGAGTCACTATAGGAACACAAACATTGATCCATTGTGAGCAAGCATGGACCATACCCCAATGAAGTTTCTTGCTTCACCTATTTGGGCACGAAGCATTTCTCTTCTTTTGTGTTTATTTATTTATTTAAAGAGGACTGTGCATCGACACTTATTTATTTATGGGCGTGTTGATGGTCCAAAATGATCGCATCAACATGTAAAGGACACCACCAAGTTGGGAACTTAAATCAACTTCTTTTCCTTTTGGAATGGTGGTTCTGATTGGTTCAATTGGATGCAATTATCCTCTTTCCCTTCCTTCTAACTTGTGATGTTTCTATTTTTTACCAACAGGAAGAGAAATATCAGAGCTACCTTCTTGCAAAGAAGTAAATCCTTAAGTTGAATTAATGGCTAAACTAAAACACGGCTAGTTTTAACCTATGTCAATGTAAGTGTTACTCTAGCCTAGATGTATTATGCTAACCTATGTGTTACTATGTCGAGTTAACACTAGTTGTTAGTATTAATTTACAACTATGTTAATATGTAGTAAGCATGTCTTTCATCAGTATTATTTGGTCATTAGTATTGTATCTCCTATATTATTTTATTATATACAAACTTTATATTAATGTTGATTAATATGTATATCTCTAATGATGAGTAATCTAAAATAACCTATAATAAAATATTAATTAACTATTAATTAAATGTTAAATCTAATTCTAAGTATTATATGCTACAATGTTATTATGATAATGTGAAAAAGTTAGTATCCAAAAATAATGATAGTATTATAATTAAAATTAAATATAGTTAGAGATTGTATTAACTACTATTCACTATCTAATTAAATCAAACTTTAAAAAAACTAAATAAACT
>APFE030116509.1:20505-36309 GCA_000404065.3 Pinus taeda | reverse complement strand
ATATGAATTAATTAAATCAATGAACACAAATGTTTGATCAAATTGAAGGTTGTTCAAATTGGAATTTAATGATTTTTTTTTTCTCTTTAATAAAGGATTTCATGCAATGAAAAAGAAAATACAAGATAATCTATCTTAATGGGGACATAATGTAGATTCTAGTCGTAATTAAGAGCTACATGCAAAAAGGGAGAAGGAACATAATAGTTTGAAATTTAGAATGAGATAAAAGAAATTGGCCAAGGAAATAGTTCCAAGACCTATTCCTTGTTCAAACAAATGTAAACAAGCTGATTAATATTCCTTGTTCAAACAAATGTAAATAAACTGATTTCAATAAATAATTAATGAACATCAACTTGTAAACATCTCTAAATTTAATTGGAACCATTCGCATTGAAACAAAATGCTATCATGCCTTCTCACTAAAATATTTCTAATAATCTGACATATATAATGCAACATACGTATCACTTTGGGCTGCAACAAGTATTTGTTCATATGCAACCTTCAGTTTCAATTTCAATGCTAGTTAACCCTGCAAAGTAGCTTAACAAGATTACAAATCAGCTTAGACTGCTAAAATTCAATAATAGTACTGGAAAATAACAATCATAGTCATACATAGAAATGAAACTGAAACTGAAAATTCTATTGGTGATAAACAGAATAAGCAATAGTTCTTTACTGCTGGCTATAAAAATAAAAAATGTCCCATTAAAAAATAAGGAAATTAAATTAAATTCCCCAAGAGCAGAAGATTGCAATAGTGCAATTCTTCTGCTACAGCAAGAATCGATTTTCTCACTGCAGAAAAAGTTGAAACCGTCATTACAAATGTGCAAAAGGAACTCCCAACTCCCTCTGCAAACATGTTGTGCTTCTGAAAAATTCTATCTTCTCCTTCCTCCTGTTTTGCTTAAATAAGAAAAACCACGCACGTGTTCTCTTCAACTGGAACCATAGTTTTATCGGGAATCCAAGCATCAAATCAATTGAAAAATACAAATTCGTGTTTGACTGCTCCAATAACAAATAGATTTAATTTTGGGAGTTTGTTGCTTCGATTCTGGCATTGGTATTGTTGAAACTCTACCATATGGTGTTTGTTCATTTGTTGATTAAAATGTTCCACAACGAATTACTTGCTTTAATGTTTGGAGAATTTTATCGTATTCTCATAAGAATTGGTGCTATGGATGTCCTGGAATATCAATTTCGATTCTCTTCCAATCCATGAATTTTTTTTTTTTTTTTCATTTTAAGCATTGCAGCGTACACCGTGGGGAAAATTTCAATTTTTTTTTTAACTAAATGGTGCTCAAACCTGCTACTATGAGATCCTGAAGCAAGGCACATATTTGGGGAATTTTGTTAAGCAAGCGTTGAGCCAGGTCTTTCATTCCTCTTGTCCTGGGGTACTTGGTGTGTAAGGATCCAATTGTGATATGGAATTGAGTTGTTGTCCTGGGGTACTTGGTGTGTAAGGATCCAATTGTGATATGGAATTGAGTTGTGTAATGTAGAATATGATTGGTTGATGTATTGTGATATGGAATTGAGTTGTGTAATCTAGAACATGATTTGTTCATCTAGGTGTAGATTTGGAAAAATATTAATTAAAGTTAATATAAGTCTTTCAAATTAATCACATTTTTAAGATTTGATAGAAGTTTAAAATCACCTAATGTAATTCATCCTCAAAACAAAGTTCTAAAATTAATTGTGGAATAAAAATCCATCCTACAATTAACCTATGGCGCAAAGATCTGGGTGGTATCTGTAATTGTGGAATAAAAATCCATCCTACAATTAACCTATGGCGCAAAGATCTGGGTGGTATCTGTAACTTTCCATGCTGTGAAATTATTTATTGCCATGTCTTATTTCCCTCTCCTTTTCTGACTTGTGCCCTCAGGGAAATGATAATATCGCATACTCTTTGTGCTAAATTATGTTTTATTTCCTCAACCACCTGCAGTCAATTAGAATGAAACATGTCAATACCAAATAAACCTAAAAAACCATTTGTTTACTAATATAGTCTGAAATCGACACTCGGCTGGGCGCAAATCTAGCGGATGTTGGTATTTGGCAGGTTGACCAGGATTACCCAGGTTGTTGATTGTGATAGAATTAATGATCTCTTGTCTTTTGTTTGAAAAATATGGTAAAAGAAAGAAATTGTCGCACCTCAGAAACTACATGGCCTTTTGCGTTACCCGAATAAATAAGGAGAAATCTCCAATGGCACAGTTGTTGGTGCATATGCGTTATGCTTGGTATGGTCGAGTGATGGGTCAAACGAATTCTTATTTTAAAATGATAAATCCCACACGGTCTCCTCAGTCAAATTCATCGTTGATTATAATTGCCACACCCTACACAATAGTTGATAAACAAAGATTATATATTGTGACCTTTTAGGTTGACATACCAAGATTGTAGTTGCTATACAGAATGTTTCAGGTCTTGAATATTTTATGTTATATTTACATTATTATATAAATTGAAATATTTATGTTTTATGTTATAATTTGCTTATATTTACAAGTGTGTTTTTCCAATATCACTTATTTAATATTAAATAAAAAATACTTTTACATATGTTAATGTTCTTTTTTGACAATATTTATTTATTATTATTTATGTATAAATTGTTATTGATTACAATATGTTTCTATATAAAAGTTTTATTAATATATAATAGTATTTTCATTTAATTTAATAATTTTGTTATTAATTATTATATTATACTAACTTTATTCATATAAAATTAAATCTATATTTACCAAAGTACTTGAATGTAATAATTTTATTGATTTATATATAAATCTATGTTTAACTAATGATTCACCATTTTTGCAACGTAGGTGCAAAATTGAGTATAGGAAAAAAAAACACATGCAACTCAATGTGAAATGTGAGGGGATGTAGTGACCAAAGTTTAAACATCATCTTCTTGTGTCCATTAAGGGAGTGCTTCCATGAATGTGAAAGATAGCAAGGAGATGCCGATAATATAGTAAACAAAATAATGGCCATAACAAAGGATTTACAAAAAGATAAAAGTCCAAGCACATAGAAGTCAAAGAAATCATTCAACACTAACATTCCAAGAGAAAGAGAATTTTCAATATGTAAAATAGGAGGGTCCCCATGATTTTGTCAAAAACAATGATGGGGGGTTGTGGCCAACAACAAGGTGGAAGAGGGATCTCGACTTATTGAGAGCAACAGAGGCTATACCTTCACAGAAGCATATATCAAACCTCTTACATTGGTTTTCTCATTTAGATTTTCCCTTGGTCCTTCTCTACTTGATTAGATCAGCTTGAAAACACCATAACATAAAACCCAATTATAGGCATGAGGTTTCTAGAATAGACATATAGGTCAAGGTTCAACACAACACTTTCTTAACACAAGGATCATATTTTCCATCGAAACATCATCGACCAAAAGATCTCACCTAGAAACGGAAGAAGAACGGAGAGTTATCCAAATGTTGCAGTGTTACAAAGTCCTTTTCTATTTTGCCACATTCCCCTCTGAACCAACATAGCATCTTCATGTAAGGTATTATTAATGGAACAAAAGGGAAAAGACAAAAGAGACTAAATAGAATAAGAATAGGATGAATGCAAGAGAGGGAAAGCTAGAATGCAACTAGTCCTACTCCTAACTTAATTGTTAGAAGGTTGGGCTCATGTATAATGAAAATTCCAGTGAGGCCACCGTAGTTGTTCCTAACCTCCATCCACAAAGATACAAACATTTAAAATAGATATAAAGTAATATGAAAAAACAAAGATAAAAACATGAGTAACTTGCACAAAAATTTGAAGGTCTTTCCTATGGGTAGAAAAATGTGTCACAATCACTACTTTCATCGAATTCACATTCTTACCTCTCTGATGGAAAGCATAATCAGACAAAGCTCAAAGACTTCTTGCGAATGCACCTTTTTTTGTGTCATCCTAGTTAGCAAGAATGAGAAAAGGTCGAAACCTATTTATTTCAGTGGAGCTTAATGAGAAATATTGCTCCAACCATTCACCTATTGAATCATAAATTCATGATGATCCTCTTGAAAACCCTGAAATATTTGAAAATATGGATTTTCAGTTAGAGGCACACGATTATAATGTGCATCTTGTGAGGGAAAATATATTTGATCATATTCAACAGTCATGTCAAGATAGTGAGGACCTGACATAACCATCAGCAAAGGATGAAGTGCCTCACATGCTTGGAAAAATAAGAATAGTGAGATGTTGAAAAATCAAAATCAAAATATGTAAAACAACTTTCATTGGATATACTCATGGAAAAATGATAAGTTGAATGATAGTTATAAAAGATAGAATAATGATTAGATGGGTTGATTAAAGCATCAGATTCCTAGTTTGTAATTAACAAAGGTAAATCATTTTGAAAAGTTTTAGAAATTCTCTACATAGTAGAATCCTCTTCCTCATGTGACGAATGTAACAAACCATTTCCCTATGAATTGTTACACATTGCACTAGCATCGTAATCATTGAAAGAAGTAAAAGGGAATGTTAGTATAACAAAGACATGAAACCAATCAGGGTAAAATAAGTGAAGAATAATTTGATTCATCAAATTATCCATGAATTCATTGATGCTCAAGAGGATTTCAGGCATGATGAAGAAAAGCATTAGCATAAAAGTATTTGCAAGAAGGATCAGGAGCTGATTGTTTTTAAAAGAGTGGGACATGTATGATTTTTTTGGCCAAAGATAATCTTTAGAATAATCAATTTCACAATTTGATGATTCAATGAGAGAGACACATTCCAAACCCGAGTTTGATATGAGAGACTTGCATGGAGATAAATCATCTTGAATCCAATCAAAAATTGGATCTCAAAAGTTAGAGAGATCATATCCACAATGCCAAATATATTTCAAGAAAGAATTTGCATTGAGTGAAATTGTGCAAAAAGAAGACTTTTACAAAGAAAACCAGAGATGAATTAGTTGAGGGGTCTTACCAGAACTTCAAGATCCTGACATAACCATCAACATAAGTTGAAGTGCCTTGGCTCCCTGACAAGTCTTAGAACGTTAAAAAATTGTAACATCACATCTTGGAGATTGAACTAGATCATGCACGGTGTGAGGATAGTTGCTTTGATTGATCTTGATGATATCACTATTAATCGGGTGGAAATCATTTCGTTCACTGATTTCATTATATTTTTCAACTTCAAAAACCATATTACTCAGGTTAAAAGATTCATATGATTGCAAATTTGAAGATTTATGAAACAGGAAAATGTCATGAGCAATTTGGTTTGAAGAGTTGTCTCCATGCAAGAGAAGAGATGATGATGGATGGAAAGAGTACTCATTAATTTGATTATGTTCATTTTCATCATGGAAAATATTAACACCTTTTGTCAATTGAGAAGTTAACTCATCAGGTGAAAAACTTGAAGAGCATGGAGTCTCTTAATCAGAAGTAGATGCATCACAAACGGTAGAGTGTAAGGGATTGCGAGATGAAGAGGAAGTTTTGATATGGATATTTTCTTTGGTTGGATCAGATTGCAGGTCTAATTTGGTTAGATCAACATGTTCTGGAGGATCCAAAAAATGAGATAATGTACCTGGGAATTCATGATCTCGTAGATGAATAGAGTCACCGTCACTAGAATGATTATTTCCCAAGGATACAAATTAATCGAAAGAGTTGATTGCATTCTATTCACTACTGAGATTAGCAAATTGACAATCATCCAAGAATGGAAGCACATCATCTTGACATGGAGGATCTTGAAAAAGATAAGGAATATTGAAAGCATCTTCACCTCCTGGCTCGTCTTTCTGTGTAAAGTGACTTCCTTGTACCTGATTGCAATTTGAACTAGTGACATGAAAATCAAGAGAGTGTGAAAGACTAGCTGGTGGAGCAGTTTGATTGGGTGGATCACAATACACAGAGTCATGGTGTGTAGATGCTATAGAATCATGAAAATCTAGATCAAATTGGAGGCTAGATTTATGAATGATAACATCATATTCCGGAATAGGGGAGTTAGTCTTCCTCATGGAATTCATGAGCCATTTTGGGATTTCCTCCATTAAATTTGAGTAATGAGAAATGAAAGAAGAATGAGAAGACAAATTAGGAATTTGATTTGCATATCTTTCAACTCTATTACCATCGCACCGAGGCACCTTCATCTGAAATAGAAAGGGAGGAGGAAAAAGAACAAAAGTAGCAGTAAGTTCCTCCTCTGAAATTAGTGTTGGCATTATGTTTCTGGTATGGTTATATGTTACAGATGTTGTACTTGATGGCAACACCCATGGCATGGCTCTCAATATGATGAGAATTAAGAAGTATGCAGGAGAACAATTCAGAAGATGCATACCCGCAGGTACGCCGTGCAGGGACCGCGTCCAGACACGCAGGTTACCCATTCATGAGGTGCATACCCCCAGTGCACACACTTCAAGGCAGTAAAGCGCACACACGTGGGGTTTATTATCTTTAACCCTTGGTATTTAGCCGATGGTATTGTGTTATTATGGTTTTGGCCCGTGGTATTGATCCATGATTTGAGGAAGAGCTTGCCTATATAAAGCAAAGGAGATAATTTGGCATGTGTATGATTTTGGGTTGAATATCTTCAGATCTGAAATATTGGGTTATTGTTTCAAAAGCTCGATCTATATGAAAGTGAAGTGGAAAGTGAATCTGTGAAGGGTGATCTCTTCAGCGCTGCAGCTGCGGAAGTGCGGAGGCGCCACAGAAGGCGTAGTGCGGAGACGCCACAGAGGTGCCACAGAAGGCGCGGTGTGGAGGCGCCACAGAAGGCGCAAGGCGAAGGCGCCACAGAAGGCGTAGTGCAGAGACGCCACAGAGGTACCACAGAAGGCACAGTGTGGAGATGCCACAGAAGGTGCATTGCGGAGACGCCACAGAGGCGCCATAGAAGGCGTAGTGCGGAGGCGCCACAGAAGGCGCAGTGCGAAGGCGCAGTGCGGAGATGCCATAGAGGCGCCACAGAAGGCGCAGTGCGGAGACGCCACAGAAGGCGCAGTTCGGAGGCGCCACAGAAGGCGCAGTGCGGAGACGCCGCAGAGGCGCCACAGAAGGCGCAGTGTGGAGACGCCACAGAAGGCGCAGTGCGAAGGCGCCACAGGAGACGCCACAGAGGCGCCACCAAAGGCGCAGTGCGGAGGCGCCACAGAAGGCGTAGCTGCGGAGGTGCGCGGTGCCACAGAAGGTGAGGTGCGTAGCGACGCAGGCCAGAGAAAAGGAAATTGCGTATCTGTCTTAAGATCTTTTGTTGACTGATTTTTTTTGTTGATAAGGTGTTCTGGGTTTAGTTTACTGTTATTGTGGATCTGGTTTTCTGGGTGACTTACTGGTACTTGATGATCATTTGATGTTTATGGATCCAGTTTGAAAATTTATGAAAAGTGGTCCTTGAAAGAAAAGAAGTAGGGGGTTGTAGCTCCCTTCCAGGAGAGACTGGAAAACGAGAGAGAGTTGTAGCTCTCTGCAGGTTGCAGCCTGCGTACTGGTAAAGGACTGCACCAGTACAAGACCATTGTAAAAGGAGTTTCTAATTTGAAAGAAGATAGAGACATATTGCAGCAGGTGGTTTTCACCCACATTGGGTTTCCACCTTATATCGGGTGTTCTTTGATGTGACTGTCTGTTTTTCTTGCTCATGCTCATTGTTTTATGGTACTGATATGAAAAAATAATTCAAAGTATAAATAAGGAAGAATTGTTAAAAGGACTAGATAATACTGATTCACCCCCCCTCTCAGTATTATTTTCAACATTTTACTGGTTCCTCCGTCGAAAGCCAACAGATTCACGGTGATAGGCACAAGCTATGGGGAACCAAAATATTTCCAAGTAGTAGAAGACATGATGCTAATAGGCACACCTTCATCTAATATAGTTCCAGGTAATACCATATTATAGGCTTGTACTGCGATCTAGAAAGGCACATAAGATGGGAGGCGGAAAGCAGTCAATGGACCCCAATTGAAAGAGACGACAAACTACTTGGTGGGGGTATCATATGATTTCCCCCATGCTGTACAGGAATAAGAGAAGTACTCTCCTAAAAAATCAGGATGGGAGGGTCACTCTTCGATTCATGAGAATCTGAGGAGACGAGAAGAACATGAGCAGTATGATCACGACTCTCTTCTTGAACAAAGTGATCAACTAGTGGTGGGACCAAGTCGACACTCTTTTCGACCAATGGTTGGTCGAGAATAGACACAAGAGAGTCTATCTCAAGAAGAGAAGGATGGGTAAGACATGAATCCAAGTCAATCTCTTTACTGACTGGGAGAGGGTCAGAAGAAAGCTTGTGATAACCAATAGGAAGTTGGGGATGAGGAGCTATAAGGTTTTCCAAAAATTTGGAAGTTTTTTCCATAAGAGGACAAATGTGAAGAAGATGCTTTCCTTCACATAACCTAAAGGGGAGTTTAATATTTCGCTTCTTCTCACCATCACTAACCGAGGGTGCGACATCGACATGATCTCCAAAGGGCAATGGGGATGGTTGGTTCAGGTCTTGAGACCATACCTCTAAGGTTCTAGGAATGCCAAGATAGTCTCGAAGGAGATGGTAACCCTTACACAACCTGCAAGGGAATTATACCTTCTGCAAAGGATCAGAAGGTTTGTCGTGCGGGGGTGAATTTGGAGTAATAGGTGCACGGTTGGCCTCTAGCTCATTTGACATCTTCTTCTTCATCTTCCTCTTAGCATCGTGGTTATTGGATTTCAAAATTTCACTAGGCGAAGTAGAAGAGGAAGAGGAAGAAACAGGCGAAGAAGGGGAGAGGCCAACCTTAGAATCAACATGATGTGATTCAAATGAAGGAGATGGTGGGGAAGGATTTGTGACACTCAAGACCCACCAAGGTCGAAAATAACAAGATAGGTAAACCAATGGTTAACCTAGGGAGGGACAACATTGCCATATAAGGAGCACCAACATTTCCAAAAGAAGGAAAAGGACCAAGATTCCCATATGAGGGGAACCCTTGACTGGTAGACTCTGGAAATGTTGCCATTGGAATCGACCCTAAAGAATCACTCAATAAGATAAATTTATCCAGGAATATTTCATGGGCAATTAATTTTGAGAGACTGAGACAAAACTTTTCCTTTTCATATTTTAAGAGTCGAGAAAAGAAAGAAAGGTGACTCTAGTCACTTTCAGAATTAACGAGCTCAAAGGAACACATTCTTGAATGATCTTTTAAGTTTTAATGAGTCAAAAAGATCAAATTACTGCTCTAGATGATCTAGGTAAATAGGATTACCAGGCAACTATGAACTGTAAAATACCTCCTGGCGAACCAAGAAGTACGAGCAGGCAATCTCCCCGAATGTTGTGTTCGGTTTATCACGCTCTCGACGCATCTAACTCAACTTCCTAAGGATAAAAGGATTGGAATCTAGTGGGGTCTCCCATTATATAATCAATGATATGGGGAGAACAAATCCATACTAGTGCTGTATAATGCCCAAGCTGACGACGACTGCTAGGTTTTAAGACAATGGAACACATCTCTAGCCTAGACCACTAAATGTGAGTGTTAAGTTTCAATGCTTCCTTAAGTTAACTCAATAAATCTTAATGGTTGAACTTGAATTAGGTTTCAATTACAGGGCCCTACCACTGTTATCTGATAAAAGCTCCTACATGTAGCTATATGAGAAAAGAGATCTTGGTCTTCAATGAAAGTTATCACTAATTGAGAGATAGAGAACAAACAATTAATGAAACAATGATGAACGAAATATTTCACTAATAAATCTCCTAAATGCACTTAATCTTCTTATAACAACATAAGAAGTTTCATTTCATTTCCAATTCTTATGATGATGCAAATCTAGCTTCTCAATAATGCTACTAATCCAATATTTTCGCTTAAGCAAACTAGAATGATGTTCTCCTTTTGATAAAATGAAAAATGAATCTTTCACATAAAGCACTTAAAATGAAAATTTTCACAATTCTGAGCAAACAAGCATCAATCAAATCCAAAGCATTATAAATTAAACTAAAAGGAACTTATTCCCTGAATCGAACAAACCAAACACATATATTCTTTAATTGACAAATGAAGCAATGTAATCTATTCTTGGAAAGAGAAAAGAGACACTCGAAATAAAAGAACAAATGAGAATCTTTCATTCATTAAATTAAAAACAAAGCATCCTAATCACTTTTGGGAGGAAGAAGAGGGTCTAAGTGTCAAGACACACTGGCACTAGAATGGGAGAAATTCTGATTTTTTGTTACCCCTGAGACCGGCGTGACTGCCGAACTGACAACTAGTGCCGATAGGCATGACCAACAAGATTGACCAGTACTACAACTAGTGTTGATGGCCTGATCGATGTGACTGCCTAACTGACAACTAGCACTTATTGAGGGATTCAAAGAAAAAATAAAAAGAAACTTCACACAGGGCCAAACTTAACACATCAAAGGGTGGGCTAAACCAAGAAAGCACACAAACCAAGCTAAATAAAGCCTTCTAGTAAGGGAGAAGATGGTCCAAAAGGATTATGAGGTCAAAATCACAAGAGCAGAACACACTAGCCAAGAATGGGGTCAAGCCCTAATCTTCACTTACAAGCATCAGTGCAACTGCTTAACTGACAACAAGCGCCAGAGGCTAGTCGGCATGACTATTTCTCAGCAACTCGCGTTAGGCGGCGTGACTGTCAGCTGATTAAAAGCATTGTCTGAGGGAACTAAGGAAAAATAAAAAAGATTTCAAAACAGGGACCGGATCTACTACTATGAATTATAGAGTTAGGCTAGTAAAGAGGAGAAAAGAAACGGAACCAAAGGGAAAATGTGAAACTAGCAAAGTTCTCATGAAATCATGAAATCCAAAACAAACAAAAGATGAGATCTCCACAATGGAGTCACCAATTTGTGGTGAAGTAAAATTACAAGTGCAGACATGAACAAATTCCTCTAGCCTGATAATGGGTCTAGCGATAACAAATACATTCTATGGAATATTTCCTTATATTAGAATCAATCAAGAGAGCCTACCTCTTGGTCACTTATCTTTCTTGATCATGTCCTCACTTGCTCACTCCAACAATCTCTCGCTTCTTTCTTCAAGCTCCTGAAACAAGTAAACAACAAAATCACACAAACATAATACTAGAAAAATTGCAATTCGACCTACTTAATGAGTCAAGAAGCATCAAGACAGAAATATGTAATATTATGAAACATGTAGGAAATCAATCGATAGTTGCATATATTAATACCAAAGAGATATTACAACCATTCGTCTTGATGTCATGGTCTTCCTTTGACAAGACCAGGTTCCCACACACTTTTGCTAACATTCCGTGATGGCTTCAAACAACAATAGTTTAAATGCTCTTCCCTTTAGACTTCAGTCTAAACCAAACAAACTTGTCCCTCACACAACTAGATGGCTACAACTAGTAATAGCTTGCTTTTCTAGTCAAAATAATATACTCACACTCAGCCAACACTATAACTAGCTTGTGCTTGGGAAGAAGGGAGGTTTATATAGGAAATAAGTATAGGAGATGGATCCTCTTCTCATGGGAGAAGGACTTATCCCTTGAGATAGTTCCATCATTATAGGGGAAAGGAGCCCAAATTGTCATCCTCGACCCCATCCGACCAAACCATTTACCAGACTTCTGTTACAAAGCCTTTAGAGCTGGAAGCTTTGGTTCTAATTTAAAAAAAATTCCATGACAGGACCAATGTGACTAGAAGACAGCTCAGTCACACCGATAGACATAGGGAATAGTACTAATCTCTACACATCGGTGCGAGGGAGACAAAGGTCATTAGTGATGGCCCTGTAAACTGGGCAAAACAGAAATTTCAGGGGAAATGGTGCAAAAGGGAAATGATCTACTCATGAATATGGACATAATGGGAGTTTATTCATGAAGGCAAAGCATGTGAGGTTCACTATAGAGGTCCTCCAGGATCAGGAAATGGGGAGTACAGCGATAGTGACAAAATTTTTTGTAACACATGGAGACTCAACTCTATGACAAAGAAATGATTTTCGCCCATCCTCGTGAGTTTAATACAACAATTGAACTAGGGTTTTCATAAATCAATAGAAGAAAGGGGTGCCATGCTTGGGGTAGATGCATGGGTAGAATTGATGATGAGAGTGACTACATCAAGCAAAGATGAGCAAATGAAAAAAAATGTGAGCCTCCATTGTTCTAATGGGGAGGGTGAGCATACTTGTAAGAGTGCAGAGTAGTGAGATGTGTATAAGCAAAGAGTGTTGCAAGGGTAGTGCTATGGTGAAATCATGGAGATCCCTAAGCAGAAAGTAGAGAAGTGAGTTATGTATAGGCGAAGATTGTTGCAAGGGTAGAGTTGTGGTGAAATCTTGGAGAGCCCTTAGCAGAGCGCATAGAAAGTGTTGTAGTGGGAAGCAAGAGGAAGACTACAACACGTGTTCAAAAAGAAGAGTGCATAAGTTGAATCTGCAGAAATGATTAAGTTGGTATTCTACTTGTAATTTGTATGCCTCTATTTTTTGTATGAAAATTGTATGAAATAGTAAAATAGAGGCAGTGACAGGTTGGTGCCTCTAGGCAAGTTGGTTATTGCTAAAAAAAAATAGGTTGGTTCCTCTTGGAAAGTTGGTGCTTTCTAAACAAAAGAGGTTTGTGCCTTTAGGCAAGTTGGTGCTTAGTAAACAAAAGAGGTTGGTGCCTCTTGGCAAGTTGGTGATTGCTAAACAAAAGGGGTTTTTTGCCTCTAGTAAGTGGTGCTCCCAAAAAATCATATGTAATTAAGTTGGTGCTTAAATTACATCATAAAACAAAGAACAAATTGGTGGTTTTTTCCCTCTAGGTTTCCATGTGAAAACGTTGTGTCAAATGTATGCTAGTCAAGAGATTGTTGTTTTAGTATCTCTTCTAAAAGTTCATAATATTTACTGCTATATGAATGAATGCTTTCACATATGAAAGAACATAAGAAGGAACTATAAGCACAGTAAGAAAAGAAAATAAAGAGTTTCTTAAATTACTGATTCACCCCCACTCTCAGCAATTCCTTAATTCCAACAAGGTTTATGGATGTGCAATGCTATGTAGATGTTGCATACGTTGTGATATGTACATATGGTGTTGTGTACACATTTTATATGCGGTGCTATCTACATATGGTGTTGTGTGTATGTTGCATATGCAGTGATGTGTATGTATGATATTGTGCACATGTTGCATATGTGTTGTTATGTACATATGGTGTTGTGCATGTTGTATATCTAGTGTTGTGTATGTGTTTTATATGAAGTGTTGTGTATGTATGGTGCTATTTACATGTTGTATATGTGGTTTTGTGTGCATGTCATGCAGGTGGTGTTTTATACTTGGTTCTACAGGTGGTTTTGTCTACATGTGGTGTTTTCTGCACGATTGTGCAGATGATGTTGTGTACATGTCATGTGGTGTACACGTTATGCAGGTGGTGCTATGTAAAAGTGGTGTTATGTATACTTTGTGCAAGTGGTGCCGTGTACACGTTGTGCAAGTGGTTTTGTGTATATTTTGTATTGTGCACATGTCCTACACATTGTGTTGTGTTCATGTTGTATTGTGTACATGTAGTACTGCATTGTGTGTATTGTGTAGTCATTGCATTATGACATGTGTAATAGTTGTGTTTCACTTTGTGTATGTATATGTATTATTTTTTATCTTGGACGTAGGTGTAATTCTTGTGTTGTACATAGGGTGTAGATGTATGAGTTGTGTCATACACTGAATGTAGGTGTGTGTTCTAGTGTACACCGGGTGTAGGTGTATGTGTTGTGTTGTATTTTGAGTGTAGATGCATGTATTGTGTGGTGTTGTATGCCATGTGTGGGGGTATGTGTGTGATTTAAATTATGTGTATGTGTATGTGTTTGAGGAGAATGAACTAGGTGATTTCTGGGTGTTGTAACTAATTAAGTCTACGGAAAGGAAAAGAAAAGGTAGAAGCAAGGAACTAATGGAAAGATAAGTATCAATATTTAATTTTAGTTTTAATTATTCATTTGATATATGATTATGACTTATTATGGTTACATGAGGTATATGATTCTGATTATGATGGTTGTGTTATGAGATAACTAGATGTTATATGTTTATACATGATTATTTGATCAAAGAGCTAATTTGATTTGTTGTGGTAGGAATTAAACATGAATGTGGGTGTACCTTATTAACGAGCTACCAATGAGGTATGGTTTCAATTAATTTCATTTCTTTTGAATCTAATGGAAATTATATGATTGGTACAAGAAAGCATGGGAAATGCCCCACTTGGGAGGTTGGAATTGACTACAAGAGTTAGCAGCAACACCATAAAGAAATTTGAACATGCAACAATAAGTTGGTAAAGCACTCATGAGCAGGGCCATTATGGGACAGTAGTACCCAATAGTGTCCACTTGTTTCCATCAAAATACTATGACTGATATGATGGTTTTGAGGAATGGGGATGCCTTGGTTTTTGGACTTGCCGATGCGAGGAAACCTTGCTAATGGATGGATTTCCTAATGGATTGTGTAGCAAAGAAGGGGATGCCAACCGAACTTGGTGATTCAATATATTTGACTTAAACATGCATAAGGAATTACATATCACATAGCATGTTAACCAGGAAAACTAAAGAAAACATATAAACTGAAGAGGAAGGAACATAACAATCATGAGATCATGCCACAAGAATTTGATTGAGACGTTCACCCAATGTGGGCTATATCTCCCGGATGCAAAACTAGAAGGATGGAAAGTTGTTGATCACTTTATAAGTGAACCTAATTGAAGAATAAGGCTATCTGGTAAATTGCTTGGGGCTCACATGGCTCATGCCAGATTAATTGTATTCTGGGCTAGAGCAATGAACCTATTCGAAGTGGCTCATTTCATTACCGGAAAAACATTATGTATGAACAAGATTGATTCCCGCTTCCCCTTCTAGCTACTCTAGGATGGGGAGTTGATCCTGGCCCTACTCAATAGTGGGGAGACCTTATTTTATTCAGTGGAATAAAAGGTAATGAGTACAAGAAACATATACATAAAGACCCTTATACCTCCAAGCTGGAAGATGGCCGAAAAATGAAGAGCCCGACTGCTGAAACTACCATCACCACTAAAATCTTGGCACTGAATAGTGCAAAAATGACTATAAATTTTTCATATTACGAGAAAGTCACCTTCTGCACCCATAGGGAATCTTTTTGATAACCCCAAGATTCTTTGGGCAAGGTTCCAGCCTCTCCTAGTTTGTGGTTAGGCTCCCTAGTCACTCTGTTGATCTGCTGCTCTCCCTAGTTGACTGGAATGTCAAACGTTTTTATATTTTTTGGGCAGCGGACCCACCAAGGAAGGAAATTGTGCATTGTTGGTGGCAAACTCCACTAGCTTGGTGGACGTTACAGGCTTGAATCCCTTCAGCCCATTATTTTTTACATAGCCATTGGAACGACACGTTGACATATTCATTTTTGGTACCGGCAGTTGGGTAGTGTGTTTTCACCTCTGTTGCATGTTGTGAGACCGCCCAGTGGGAGTCAACCACGCGGGTAGGGCGAGCTCGAGCCTCACCAGGCTCGATCATTGTCCTTGATGGTTGGTCATATGGTGGGCAGGGTTCGTACCCGCGTAGCCTCGAACCAATCATCTCGTTCCATAATATATAATGTGTTATAACCACAGTGCGAAGGTGGCGGGGTGGGAGCCC
>APFE030116509.1:5109-19938 GCA_000404065.3 Pinus taeda | reverse complement strand
CACACACACACACACACACACACACACACACACACACATATATATATATATATGAAACATTGGACAAATTTCAATGATCGGAAAATAAGGGATATAGGAAAAATTAAGCATCCAAAACATTTTCCCATTCTTGGGAGCGGGATTCCATCCACACGTCTAGGTCAATTTGTTGCCTCCTTAAGCCTTCTACTTTTACACTTTTACCAAGACTTTGACTATGAATAAGTTGACCATATAGACTTGGATCCGAGTTCCATTCACACCATTTGAATTAGGGCGATGAGCACTTTGATCTGGATCTATTTTTTCTAACATATGGCCACTTTTATTTTTGAGCTATTTTTAAAGCCCCTTGAACTTTGAGATCCTCCTGGATCATTCCTCCCTAGTGCAGTGATTTTGGTCCTCCAAAAGCATGACCATGTCCTATACACTACCAACGTCCTCATCAAACCACACTTTCAACATTTGTATTGCATGCCAAACTGGTACATCCTTTTCAATCGCATACAAACAACACATGACTTAACAAATCATTATTTGTTCAAGTTTTACATAATAGAAACGAATACCCAAACTACTCACAAAATGCCAAAACATTACCTTTTCTTTAGTAAGTTATGGAAAACACATCATCACTTTTACAATTTATTCACAACGCTTGATTTACAAAATGTGGCCATGACAAGCTACTATACCTAGTAAAACCATATCTTACTCAATAAAGTGGGCACCACAAATGTGGCAGATTTGTTTGTTGACCATCTTCACTAGTTGGCCCCTTTAATGATGCCTTCTAGTAATGGATCATCTGGCACATGGATTTATGGTTTCCAACCTCATTGCAGTGACTATAATGAATCTTTCTCCTCCAAACGTTTTGGATCCTCTTGGAATGCTTCCTCCTAGTGCGCCTCTGATAAGTTCTCGTGGAACCCTTACTTTCACTGGAATGTGATGATGGGCTCTTATTATATGTCAATAGTTGGTCACTGGCTGTCTTGGAGAATTCCCCAACTTCCTTTTTGACATATCCAAGTCTTGCATAACAAGGAAATTCCTCCACTTTGATGGGGCTCATAATGCCTTGGCCACTAATGCTGAAGCCCTTTCCTTGATACCACATTTTCTTCAACAATTTTGATCCAATTCCTGTAGTATGTTTCTCAAAAGCAGCGAAATCATCATCATAAAAAGTATATGAAATTGAAGAATCTCTTTTTACCTCAGGCTTGTGATGCTACAACTTTTCCAAAGGCTCCTCCTTGGCTTGTAATTGATGTTGCAACCTTTGTTTCAAGTTCTCTGATTCTTGTAAGAGTATCCTTAGTTCAACATTCTCTTCCTGAATTCTTTGGTTTATTTCTTCGAGTTCTTGGAGCCATGTCACGTTTGGTGCCCTTTTCATTTTTGGTACAACATCCACCGAAATCTTTGTCTTGTCACCTGAATCATAACCCAAGTTTATGGGTCCTACTATTGCAATCCAAAGAGCTGCAATATTCACTTCATCACATAAGTTTGATCCTAGTTCAATTGGTCCACTGCCTACAAATCCTCCAAGTTGGTCGAAAAATGGAGAGCCCAAGTGCTGAAACTAGCATCAACACTAAAATCCTTGCATTGAATAGTGCAAAAATGACTATAATTTTGTCATATTATGAAAAAGTCACCTTTTGTGCCCCCAGGGAACCTTTCTAATACCCACAAGATTCCCTACGCAAGGTTCCAGCCTCTGCTAGTTCGTGGTTCCCTAGTCGCTCCGTTGGTCTGCTTCTCTCCCTGGTCAACTAGAATGACAAAATTTTTTATAGTTCCTGGGCAATGGAGCCACCAAGGAACAAAATTGTGCCCTGTTGATGGCAGACTCCACTGGCCTGGTGGAGGTTACAGGCTCAAATCCCTTTGACCGTTATTTTTCACATAACCATTGGAATGACGTGTTTACATATTCGTTTTTGGAACTGATAGTTGGGTTGTGTGTTTGCACCTTTGTTGCACGTTGCGAGACCACCTAGTGTGGGTGACCACGTGGGTCGGGTGGGTTTGAGCCTTGCTGGTCTTGGTCATTGGTCATTGACAGTTGATCATATGGTGGGCGGGGTCCATACCATGTAGCCTCGAACCAATCATCTCATTCCATAATATATAATGTGTTATAACCATAGTGCGGCGATGGCCAGGTGGCAGCCCACTGCCACTTTATATATATATGAAAAATTGGACAAATTTCAATGATAGGAAAATAAGAGATATAGGACAAATTAATTATCCAAAAAGAATTCCCATTCTCAGGAGACGAATTCCATCCACCGGTCCACATCAATTTTCTTCCTCCTTAAGCCTTCCACTTGTCCACTTTGAACAAAACATTGACTATGAATAAATTGAGCATATAGACTCGGATTTGAGTTCCATTCGCACCATTGGAATCAAGGTGATGAGTGCTTTGATATGGATCCTTTTTTTTCTACCATATGACCTCTTTGATTTTTGAGCTATTTTTAATGCAACTTGTACTTTGAGATCCTCCTGGATCATTCCTCGTGAGTGACGCAATTTTTGTCCTCCAAAAGAATGACCATGTCTTACACACTTCCCGCGTCCTCATCAAACCACACTTTCAACATCAGTATTGCATGCCAAATTGTTACATCCTTTTCAATCACATACAAACCACACATGACATAACAAATCCATACTTTCCAAGAGTTTATAACACATATTCTTTGGTAAAGTTTTAAATAATAGAAATGAACACCCAAACTACTCACAAAATGGAAAAACATCACCTTTCATTTAGTAAGTTATGGAAAACACATAATTACTTTTACAATTTATTCACGAGACATGATTTACAAAATGTGTCCATGATAAGCTACTATACCTAGTAAAACCATATCTTAATCAATAAAGTGGGCCACCACGAACGTGGAAAATTTCTTTGTTGACCATCTTCACTAACTGGCCCCTTGAACGATGCCTTTAGTAATGGAGCGTTTGACACATGGATTTCTGGTGTCCAACCTCGTTGCAATGACTACAATGATTGTTTCTCCTCCAAACTTTATGGATCATCCTAGAACGCTTCCTCTTAGTGTGCCTCTGAAAAGTTTTCGTGGAACCCTTACTATCACTGGAATGTGATAAGGGTATCTCATTATCTGTCGTTAGTTGGTCACTGGTTGTCTTGGAGCATTCGTCAGCTTCCTTCCTAACATATCCAAGTCCTGTATAATGAGGTAATTCCTCCACTTTGATGGGGTTCATAATGCCTTAGCCACTAATGCTAAGGCCCTTTCCTTGATACCTCATTTTCTTCAACAATTTTGATCCAATTCTTGTAGTATGTTTCTCAAAAGCAGCGAAATCATCATCATAAAAAGTACATGAAATTGAAGAATCACTTTTTACCTCAAGCCTGTGATGCTACAACTTTTCAAAAGGCTCATCCTTGGCTTGTAATTGATTTTACAACCTTTGTTTTAGCTTCTCTGATTCTTGTAAGAGTATCCTTAGTTTAACATTCCCTGCCTGAATTCTTTGGTTTATTTCGTCTAGTTCTTGGAGCCACATCACGTTTGGTGCTTTCTTCATTTTCGGTACAACATCCACTAAAATCTTTGTCTCATCGCCTGAATCAAAACCCAAGTTGATGGGTCCATCTGTTGCAATCCCAAGAGATGCAATATTCATTTCATCACATTAGTCTTACCCCAGGTCAATTTGTCCACTACCTGCAAATCCTCCAAGATGGAAGATGGCCAAAAATTGGAGAGCCCAACTAATGAAACTAGCATCACCACTAAAATCCTGGAGCTGAATAGCGCAAAAAAGACTATAAATTTGTCATATTATGAAAAAGTCACCTTTTTCACCCCCCGAGGAATCTTTCTGATACCTCCAAGATTCCTCGGGCAAGGTTCCAGCCTTTGGTAGTTCATGGTTTCGCTCCCTCATCGCTCCATTGGTCTACCGCCCTCCCTAGTCAACTTGAATGACAAAAGCTTTTATAGTTCTTGGGTGGCGAAGCCACCAAGGAAACATATTTCCCTGTTGGTGGCAGGCTCACCTAGCCTAGGGGAGGTTACAGGCTCAAATCCCTTCTGCGCATTATTTTTGACATAGCCATTGGAATGACACATTTACATATTTGTTTTTGGAACCGGCGGTTGGGTCGTGTGTTTGCCCCTCTGTTTCACATTGTGAGACCATCTGGTGGGGGTCAACCACATGGGTTGGTCGGGTTCGAGCCTCACCAGTTTCAGCCATTGGTCGTTGATGGTTGGTGATATGGTGGGCAGGGACCATACCACATAGTCCTGAACCAATCATCTCATTCCATAATATATAGTGTGTTATAACCATAGTGCGGTGGTGGCGGGGTGGCAGCCCACCCCCACTTTATAATATATATATATAATATATTATATTATATATATATATAATATATATAATATATATATGAAACATTGGACAAATTTCAATGATCTGAAAATAAGGGATATAGGACAAATTAACCATGCAAAAATTTTTCCCATTCTCACGATCAAAATTCTGTTCACCAATCTAGGTCAATTTGTTGCCTCCTTAAGCCTTGTTGGGTGTGGAGCCTGATAATATTCTTTATTCAAAGGTATCACTGCATTGGGCCCCAAATCGTAATGTGGCGGTAACATAACCCATAATATTTGCACTGAAAGGGGGGTCCACAGGGGGGATGCGCCCCCAAAGCTAAAAATAGATGTAAAATTGCCTTGTGAAATGTTGTAATTTCATAGTCAATATGGGTCGTTCATTGGGCAGAGATCTGATGGTAGAAGTTATGTTTAATTTAGTGTTTTTCGCCCTAGAAGACAACGCCTACTATATATGAGGGAATTGTATTGTGTCTATGTAGATCTGTATTCTGAGTGAGAAAGAGAGAGAATATTGTGTGAGAGTGAAGAGGGAATTACAATGGATATGTTGTAGGTTGTATCTCTTTAGTTTTATGGATAATAATAAAAGGAAGGACTGGCTGTTCCCCATGCACGTAGCCAAATTGGGTGAACCATGTATATCTGTGTCTCTCTTGTTTTATGTGTTTTCTGTGTTTATACTTCTGCAATATATTTTTTGTGTTCCATTGCTCTGTAATACATAATTTTCTAACAAGCCTTTCACTTATCGATTTTGACCAAAACTTTTACTATGAATAACTTGACCATATAGACTCGGATTTGAGTTTCGTTCGCACCATTAGAATCAGGACGATGATCACTTTGATCTAGATCTATTTTTTCTAACATATGGCCACTTTGATTTTTGAGTTATTTTTAAGGCCACTTGTACTTTGAGATCCTCCTAGATCATTCCTCCATAGTGAGGTGATATTGGTCCTCCAAAAGCATGACCACGTCCTCATCAAACCACACTTTAAACATTTGTATTGCATGCCAAACTAGTATATCCCTTTCAATCGCATACAAACCACACATGACTTAAAAATTCCATACTTGCCAAGAGTTTATAACCCACATTCTTTGGTCAAGCTTTACATAATAGAAATGTATACCCAAGATACTCACAAAATGCCCAAAAATCACCTTTTCTTTAGTAAGTTATGGAAAACACATTATCACTTTTACAATTTATTTGCAACGCATGATTTACAAAATGTGGCCATGAAAAAATACTATACCTAGTAAAACCATATCTTACTCAATAAAGTGGGCCACCACGAACGTGACAGATTCGTTTGTTGAAAATTTTCACTAACTGGCTCCTTGAACGACCACTTCCAGTAATGGAGCATCTAATGCATGGATTTCTGGTGTCCAACCTTGTTTCAGTGACTACAATGATTTTTTCTCCTCCAAACTTTTTGGATCATCCTGGAATGCTTCCTGCTAGTGTGCCTCTGATAAGTACTCGTGGAACCCTTACTGTCTCTAGAATGTGACGAGGGGCTCTCAATATCTGTTGTTAGTTGGTCACTAGTTGTCTTGGAGCATTCCTTGAATTCCTTTCTAACATATCCAAGTCCTGCATAAAGAGGAAATTCCTCCACTTTGATGGGGTTCACAATGCCTCGGCCACAAATGTTGAGGCCCTTTCCTTGATACCTCATTTTCTTCAACAATTTTGATCTAATTCATGTAGTCTGTTTATCTGAAGAAGTGAAATTATCATCATAAAAAGTAAATGAAATTGAAGAATCACTTCTTAATTCGGGCTTGTGATGCTACAACTTTTCCAAAGGCTCCTCCTTGGCATGTAATTGATGTTGCAACCTTTATTTGAACTTCTATGATTCTTGTAAGAGTATCCTTAGTTCAACATTCTTTGCCTGAATTCTTTGGTTTATTTCTTTAAGTTGTTGAAACCATGCCGTTTTTGGTGCCCTTTTCAGTTTTGGTACAACATCCACTAAAATCTTTGTCTCATTGCCTGAATCAGAACCTAATTTGATGGGTCCATCTGTTGCAAACCCAAGAGCTGAATATTCATTTCATCACATGAATCTGCTCCCAGGTCAATTGGTTCACTACCTACAAATCCTATAGCTGTGATCTTCTCATCATCCTCGGATTCAAATTCTTGGTCTTGTTGTACAACTGCAACTTTCTTCTTCTCCCCTAAATTTTTGTCTTTCCACTTAGGTGTCAATTCTAGATGCAGTTTCTAGAAATTCTCCTCATTATGTCCTTCCTTCTCATAATGAGTATAATAGGGATTTTCTACTATTTTCTTACTTGCTTCTTCTGTCTTTGGGTGATCATCCTATTCATGCTTCTCCTTGCTTTCTAGATGTACAAAATTCACACTAACTTCATCAAGAGACTTAGGTTCGAATAATAGCAAAGAATGGTGCAAATAACTATGCAAAGAGCCAAAATATTTCATGAATGTCTCATAAGTTTCTTGTGGAACATTTAATGCTAATTCTTGTTTTCTAAAATCTTCTGTAAAGTTTTGAATAGTTTTACCTTTTATTTGTTTCAGATGTTTCCATTCCATCATGCCTTTTGTCTATAACCCAATGGATAAAATTGTCATCTTAAGGCAGAAATGAACTCAAACGAAGATGAAAGAAGTTTATGACTACTCTTACCACCTTATTGTAGTTTACCTTCCCATTAGACGAGAGTGATGCCACATAATTGAAGGGATTCTATATGGATGTTAACTTCATCCTCTTTGATTTGTTGTATGCAGAAATACAGTTCAACCTTCCTTATAAAATTATCTAGCTTTTCTATATTAGATTCTCCACTAAAAATAAGTAAATCAAATTTGACATCTATTTTTAAAAAGGTCTTTTTATATGCATTCCTTTGATTTCTGTTAGAGTGAAGAGAAGAAGAAGAAGAAGAACTGCCACGAGAATATGGAGAGTGATGAGCCTCTTCTTCACCACCTCCATGATTTACAGATACATGGTCATCTAGCTCTTTCTTCTTGAGCTTGATTGTCTTCTTAGACTTTGCAAATAAATGTTCAACTTTCTCTGCCATGTTGTAGAAAACCATGTGATAGTTTCACTCTTCTTCCCATCGAGCTTCCTAATCTTCCATGATGTGTCGTCGTGGTGCACGCCCTACCTCGGGATCAAAGGACTTAAGTTTTCCTTCAACTCTTTGGATCTTGTTCATAGTTATCATTCATGCATGCAACTCAGGTCAAGAAGACATGCTCTAATACCAAACTTGATCCAAGATCTTTGACTTAAAGATGCATAAAGAATTACATATGACATAGCATGTTAACCAGGAAAACTAAAAAAAACACATAAAATGAAGAGGAAAGAACATGAAAATGATGAGATCACAACACAATAATTTGATTACAGATTTCACCAAATGTTGGCTACGTCTCTGGGCCCTGCTCAACAGTGGGGATGCATTCTTTTCTTAAGTGGCATCAAAGAGAATAAGTACAAGAAAAAATTGCATAAACACCCTTACACCTCCATGCTGGAAGATGGCCAAAAAATGGAGAACCTAGCTACTAAAATTGATATTACCATGGAATTCCTGGTGCTGAATAGTGCAAAAACTAATATAAATTTGAAAAATTCTGACAAAGTCACCTTTTGCACTCTAGGGAATATTTCTAATACCCCCAAGATTCCTTGGGCAAGGTTCCGACCTCTGCCTAGTTTTTGGTTCCGTTACCTAGTCACTTCATTGGTTCGCTGCTCTACCCGATTGACTAGAATGGCACAAGTTTCAGTTCCTAGGCACCGGAGCCACCAAGGAATAAGGTCGTGGCTAGTTGGTGGAAGACTCCGCTAACCGGATGAAGGTTATGGGCTCGAATCCATTCGACGCATTGTTTTTGACATAACCATTGGAACGACACATTGGAATATTCATTTTTGGTATCAGTGTTTAGGTCATGTGTTAGAGCCTTTGTTGTAAGTTGTGAGACTACTCATTGGGGGCCGACCTCATTGGTCGAGTGATTTTGATCCCCACCATTCTCAACCCTTATTCATTTATTGTTGGACATATGGTGGGTAGGGTCCACATCACACAACCTCGACCCAATCATCTCATTCCATTTTATATAATGTGTTATAACCATAGTGTGGGTGTGTTACGGGTGGCAGTTCGCCCCCCCTTATATATGTATATATTGTATATGTTGTATAATATATATATATATTTATATATATATATATATATATATATATTATAATATATATATATATATAATATGCAACATTGGATAAATTTCAATGATCGGAAAATAAGGGATATAGGACAAATTAACCATCCAACAAATTTTTCTATTCTCGGGAACTAGATTCCATCATGCAGTCCCGCTCAAGTTGTTTCCTCCTTAAGCCTTCCACTTTTCCACTTTGACTAGAAATTTGAATGTGAATAACTCGACGATACAAAATTGGATTTGAGTGTCGTTCACACCTTTGGAATTAGAGTGACAAGCACTTTGATCTAGTTCTAACTTTGCTGACATCTAACCACTTTTATTTTCAAGCTATTTTTAAGGCCACATGTACTTTGAGATCCTCCTTGATCACTTGGAAAGTGAGTGATTTCATAGAAGGGGGTGACTAAATTTCCGAGGGAATGTGTAGAAGAGAAGGGAATCTTGGGGAATGAATTTTTTTTGGTCATTAGCGTTTCAAAATGGAATAAGAAATCATATTGGGAGTGTGCCCTAGAACAATGAGCCATAACTTTTCAATGAGAGAAGGAGTATCACAAGCATCGTAGCAGTAGACATTAGATGCAGGTTTGACTTTAGCAGTGGATTATGGACTTCCTAGGAAGGAGGTGAATCATGGTACTACTTTTGTGGGTGGAGGTGTGAACTTTTGGATTCCCTTGTTGATTGATGTGGGAACATTATCTTATTTTTTGTTGTTTAAAGAAAATGTGCATATGTATGTGCGCATTATGATGAATGTTGTATCGAGCTAGATTTATAAAGCTCCATAGACACTGTGATTATTTGTTGGTCAAAGAAAATGTGCATATGATTATATGTGGTTTCTATTGTAAAATATTAATGAGTTGTTTTATAAAGCTCCAGTAAACTATATGATTGTCATGTTTCCAGCAGTGGTCATTGTATATACTAAAATGAGCTAGCCTATAAAGCTTCATAGGTAGTATGTTTGTTTTCAATGGTTTGTTGGTCATAGGTGTCATGTAACACCGAGGACAGTGTTCCCCTAGGGGGAGGGTTTTGTAACAACCCCTAGTGGATTTACATGTGAATAAAATAAGACCAAAGTCATGGGACACGTATTCCAAGTTGAATGGTGGGAGAAAATATCCTAGTGGGCTTCACTTTTGGTTTATTTATGGCTAAGGAAATCGGCAAAGGAATTGGAAAATGCAAAGTGGCAATAATTGGAATTTTATTTATGAAATAAAGGAAAAAAGGAAGATGAAGAGTCATAAATTTGCATGTAAGGGAAATTAGAGGAAAAATTAAAGAAAATGAATAAAATCAAGGCCTCAATGGTAAAAAGGCTTCTAAGTATCATTCCATGGCATTTTGACAATTTTATCTTGGATGTCTCTTCTATTCTCACTCTCTCATACTCTTGCAAACTTAGAGCATTCTTGGAGTACGTTTGGAGCACTTTAGCATACATTGGATTTGGAGAAGGAAGGCAAAGGAAAGTAGGAAATGCACAAGGGGATAGAGGGATCAATAACTACAACACAAATAATTTGCAAGTAACATGTTGCATGTGTGTTTCCTTTGATGATCTATGGATGCATGGTATATTCATGTTATTTTCTAATTATGATCTGTCATTAGCTTGGGGGATTAATCGGATTTATAGTGTTTTTAGCCTTTCCTTGCTATTTCCTTGATAGCCATGGTGTTGTGGTTTTTTCCATCTCATTGTGTTCTGAATGGTGCTCATAATTCCTTATGCTTATGGATTGGAACAAATGATCCCAAAGCCCTGGAACGCTGTGGTTTGAGTTACTAGTCCTAGAGCCTAGGTTGGGACAAACACACTAGAGCCCTTGGTGTGTTCAGTTACTAGTCCTTGGATTTGGGTTGGAAAAATGATTTGGAGCCTTGGAAGGTTGTGGGTTGAGTTACTAGTTCCTGGAGCCCTTGACAACTTAGGTAGAGACCGATCCAGTTGGTGTTAGTGATGTCTTAATATGAGGTGGAATCGCGAGTTGAGGGTTGAGGAGGCTTTCCCTTTGGAATCCCTAATTTGGTCTTTCTTGGTTTATTCCATGAGATCCCACATTCATGCTTGGAATATGGTGTAAGGGTGATTGGCTGAAAGAGAGAATTGGCTCAACCAATATATGGTCAGATGGTACATGGAAGCCCTTGACCTAGTTGGCTTTTGCATATGATAATAAAATATCTTATCCTTTTTTATTTTATGAGTACTTTTACTTGATATTACATGGTTTT
Source organism: Pinus taeda (assembly GCA_000404065.3). Taxonomy (NCBI): domain Eukaryota; kingdom Viridiplantae; phylum Streptophyta; class Pinopsida; order Pinales; family Pinaceae; genus Pinus; species Pinus taeda. Next base: position 9,027 of record APFE030116509.1, on the reverse strand, counting down.
AATGGTTTTTCTATCATGGTTATTATTCTGGTTATATGTTGGTTATAAGCATGGTTCCATAATAGGTTCTAGCTATGGATCTTGATATGTCAGATTGATTGATGAATGGTTAATGAATGCATGAGATAACTATTTTTATTATAGATATTAAGAGAGAGAATTAAACCTTCTAGTTAATCTCAGATAAGTTTTAGACCCCTATTTTCATGTATGAATTCATGACTTGTAGATTACTTGTTCACCATATGTTTGACTAAATGATTGTCATGGTTAGGCCCAGTTAGGTAAACTCCCTTATTGAGTCATGTATGAATGGCCTTGACTTCATATTATTTATCATTATGGAAAGTCTCACCAAGTTTTGGAGGTGGCCTCGATGCTAACCTAAAATTGTGGCTTAGAATCTAAGATCGCACCCTCAAAACTGGATGTTTTGGGCCATAGTCACATCCTTGCATTCTTATGCATGTGGATGGCAGTTATGGGCCTAGGTCCCTAGAAAGAAAATCTAGCTTACGGTTTGGGAATTGGGAGTGGTTTTTCTACCTCTAAGTGTCATGTGAACCATTTAAGATGCCAGTTTGTGGTTGGTAAGTTGCACTTATTGGCCCCACTTCCTTAATTGGATCTAGGAGGTCTGTTATGTCATATTAACTCTCCATCTCATGTTTACCCTAGCAGGCTGGTTAAACTGGGTAATTGATCAAGGAGTGGTTACATCAACCTTAATTAACCATGCTTTGGTCTCTTTTTATATTCTTAAATTCCAATTTTTCTCAGAAAATTCACCTTTTTTCCCATGTAGATAAATAATTCTAATTAATCACTAATGTAAGAAGGCTTATACAACCAACCTTAAATCCATACTCTAAGAATTTATGGAAATAATAAGCTATGAAAAAGGTAATTATTTTATATTGTGAATTACATTATAGATGCTTTCCATTCTTATGCCTATTGCCTTTACAACTCATGGTATGATATATATTACAAAACCTCGTAAGAGTAAGAAATCATATTCTATTTTATATGATGAAGAATGCTAAGATAGCCGAAAATGCCCATCATATAATACATGGGAATATAAAATGTCAATATCCTTCCCGATTATTGTTATTAAGCCAACCCTAATTTTTTATAACTGATAATTTTGTTAAATTCCACTTTCACCATTTCTACCTTGACCGATGGTTTGAATTTATTTCCTTACTTTATGACCATATTCTTAATAAAAAAACTTAATATTTTCATACCAAGGCTTTTTTTTGTTCGTGAACTAACAATACGATCTTCTAAGCCATATAAAAACTTCAATTGAGAAAACCTTAGGAGGTGGAAAACTTGAAAGCTGGATTTCATAATTAAACACAACCCAAATATTTTTTACTTTTAGATCATAAGCCTCTTTAATTACATCGTTTCGCATGGTATCCCACTCTCCTAAGACTCACATTTAATTTGTATCACTTACAACTCCATAGATTTAATTTGTATCATTTACAACTCCAGAGATTAGAATGAATCAATAAATTTAATTGTATCGTTTACAACTCCAGAGATTAGAATGGATCAATAAATTTAATTGTATCATTTACAACTCCAGAGATTAGAATGAATCAAGTAACTGTTAGATTTTCCTGATTAGTCATACATTTACCAAACTATTTGCCACAACCTTAGATGACTATATTTCAAAATGGGAAGAGGAACATTAGTCAAAAGCTAAAGGTGAGCGTTTATTAGATGGAATCACCACATTGCAAATTAGTCATTCTCCTTTTTACCATAATTGAGGAGAAATATAAAAGTAAATATAAAGTGTATTGTTTCTTTGTGCACTGTTGAAAGCTTGTTGGTGCAATCCTAGGGAACTTACTATGTGAGAGGCTTAGAGTGTTGAGGTTTTTAAGTTTAATGGTTTTTCTAGAAATTACTCTTCATGAGATTATTATTAATAAGATTTATATGAATATGGAACATATAATATGTGCACAATATTACCATATTAAAATAAAGTTGTATAATATTATCTATGGTCTTTGGGTTGTATAATAATTAATTGGAGAAGTTTTTTTTTTAAATTTGTGGGTAATATAGATGGTTTCTTTCACATTGTAGTCTCCATTTATATTTTATTGTATGTAGATGAAATTGTACATACGTTTGACATACTTATAGAAATCCAAATACTTATAGAGATCCAAAATCTATTGGATACTCTATGCTCACTTTATGATCATCATGCCTTACAAGGAAACCTTATTAGCACATATTATTTCCCATTAATATACCTATAAAGGAATTTAATTTTTTCTCTCACATAGAAATAACAAGTGGCAGAGGTGGTAAGGACGTGTAATATTTTTTTGTGTACTTTGGAAAATCCTTTGACATTATCCTTATGCATTTACTATTTTAGAGCCATAAATGATGGGGGCTTTTACATTTTGGTGATTTCATTGGTATTGGCTTTCCAAAATATTGTTTTTAGCATGGTTTACATTAAAATGAGAAACATTGTGAGCACATAGAATGTCCTGGGGTTTAATAAATGTCATCTAAACTACACTACACTCTATGTGATATATGGACGAATTAAATAACTTTACCTTAAAATCTATGGTTGATATATGTTATTACCTTCTCATGTTTACCTACAATGTTATTGTATCTCAAATAATCACAAGCTCCCAAAGAAACTCAATACTTTGGGTTCAATGCTTTGTGTTCATTCTACGATGACCATACTTATAAGTCAAGCTTAGATGACCATACTTATAAGTCAAGCTTAATAAAATCAAGCTTATTTCCTTTAAAATGACTAAAAATAAGTTTTCTATAGTGTTTTAATTTATAAATAAAACGTGGGCATGGAAACAAGTGTAAACTTTCTTTCTATTCTTTGGAAAGGCCTTTATGACCAGAGATAGGAATTTATTTAAGAGTCTTAATTTATTGAGGATTCTATATTAGTGATTTAATTGTAATGGCTCTATTAATTGGTAATGTCGGTAATGTAAAAAGAATAAGTGTTGGACATGGAAAGAAGGTAAGGACTTGATTTATAGACTTTGGAAAAGACTTTAAGACAATTTCTAAGAACTTATTTGAGAGGTTTAAGTTGTTCATGATTTTAGATTTTGTGATTTAATTGGTAATGGGTTTATTAATTGGTTATGTTCTTAGATGAGATGATTTATAGAAAAATTTGAATCAATATTAGTAGCATAGTTAAAATACATGATAGGATAGGCCTCAAACAAACACGTCTATAAACCCCAAACCTTATGGTTACTTTTCATATTAATGTTTTTGTGTTCTATTTATGTTGCTTATGTCATACCTATAATTTATTTAAGAAAACATTTAACAATTTTAAGGTGACCAAGTTTTAGGTATCTTGGCATGCTTGACATCAAAATATTTTGCACTATTTAAAGAAGTTGGCTTTCATGAATACTAACTACAATGTTATTTAAAATAATAGACAACTATGCCTATGATTTGATCTATATTTAAGAGAAATATGGATGATATCTATAATGATAGATGTATTGAAAATATATTCTTTATTCAATATGCATAGTATGTTTCCAATATGGAACTAGATACTCATTTTTGTAAAATATGACCACCAAATTTTTCATATAAAACTTTCTATAAACTAACCCATATACCCATAAAAAGAATTATATTAAATCATCTTAAACAGAGATATTAACTACCTAAAAATAATATGAGTATTAAAAAACTTTATAACATAACGTAAAAAATGTAAGAATAGAAGCATACTATATTCCTAAGAGATCTTAGGAGTAAGATAAATAATATGAATGGACCATATTAATTTAGGTCACCAATTTTAGGTGAAATTTATATCTAGATTATTAATATTTATAATATTTTATAACATCAGGG
>APFE030116503.1:5463-20708 GCA_000404065.3 Pinus taeda | reverse complement strand
GAAAAATCAAGCTGGTAGTCTCGGTTTTGAGATCCAGTGGGAAATCTCTGTGTATATGTGTTTAATGTGTTATGCTCTTGCATTTTTATTTTTCTTGTGATTTAGAATTCGTATGCAGGTAATTTCTGTACGGGGTTAAAACCTACACCTTTTTCGTAAAGTTGTGTCACTTGAGCCCGAAAAAGTATAAAACAATGCTTGAAAGAACCGCCCGATCATTACGATCAAGGAGTACTTTTCATGAATAGTGATTTCGACCTAAAAAAGTAAAAAAGTGATCGAAACCACGTCGCTTCGTAACTGTTAACAAACCTGAAATGACAAGGGTCCGACAATCTTTTCGTCGTTACACGGTCGGAAAAGAGTTTAAAGACGACCGCCTCTCATTTACATTTAGCGAGTCAAGAGGAATAACTCGGCATTCTTTTCATGTTTAGAGAGTTAGAAAAGAGCAGAAAGATGACTCCATAATGAATTTTTCATGTATTTACCGAGTCCGAAAAAGTATAAAATACAACTCGTTTCGTCGCCTAAGTCGCACAAAAACCTGTCGCAGCACAAAAACAAGTGTAAAATCCATTTTCGACAAATATATATTAAAATATTCATAAAAATGAATTTTAGAACCTTATTTAGGGTTTAAAAAGCTATAAACATGTGAAAATGGTAAAAACAAAGCTTACTTTTTACTTTTACCTCATTGGAGAGTGACAGTAGTGCTTTTGGTGTGCGATCTTCAAGCGACGATTGCGACAAATTCGTGTGACCATTCGGAGCACCGTCAGTTCCAGGTAAGAGGCCTCCTCTTCTACTCCATTTTAATCCATTTTTCTTTTGTTTTAGCTCACTTTATCGACCCCTATGGAGGGAATTTTAAAAAATAGAGTTGCGCCCATTAGCGTGGGTATCGGGCATGGACCCGCGCCAATGGGCCCTTTTTCTCGAAAGGCTCGTGCCCATGGGCGCAACTGTTTTAGAAACAGTCGCACCAACGGCCGAGCGCACCCTTGTTTCAAATTTTAACAATTGTAAAGCAATTTTACTGCATTTCTAAGTTTTCCAAAGATCTAATTGATGTTTTTGGACCTTGTAGTTGCAGGAAAACAATCAAAATGGTGCTCCAATGGAAGGAAAGAGAGCATGATAGAGTAGATGAATTAGCCATAGCAGATGAAGACTGTATGGAAGCCCTTAGAAATTGTGGGCTAAAGAAATACTTCCTCACGTCCTATCTACGAGCTCAGCCAGAGCTCTTACGATACTTAATCAACCTTTGGGATGAACGTGATCAAGTGTTTCGTATACGAGACCAAGTATTGGAACTGGACGTATCTGACGTCTATTTCATCAAAGGACTGTCGCGCAGAGGGTCGGTGCCCCTATTGACAGGTAGCAAGCCATCCGGTGAGAAGATGGAGGAGGTGATGGCTCGAGTGTGCCCAGGGGCAAAATTTGGATCCGGCGGCTCAAAAGTGGATATCGCCACTATTCTGGACCTAACACTCAAAGCAGTGTTGTTCACCATCACACGGGTTGCGGGGGCACAAGCACCCCATGAAACAACAAAGAACCAACTTATACTAGCTACAGAGTGTCTGAATCCAACCATCTTCAATTGGGCAGCAGTGTGATGACCAACATGAAGAGGCAACTTACAAAAGGTAAGCGTGGCAAACTGCAACAGTTTGGGTATGGTTCCATCCTGGTGACGTTCATTTTGGAACAGGTACCAATCTTTCAGGGCCAAGGGACCTTTTTTCCTGATCCAGTGCCTCGAGAGCCGAGGATGGCTCGTTGGGCGGCACTGATGCCTAGAGGTGGGGGAGGCCAGCAAATGTCATGGAGGCCAGAGTTTTTTGGGTGGCTTCACCGCCAACTGATTGTGGTCGAGGATTGGCCATATGCAGGGACAGACTTCACAGGCAACCCTGATATCCCACTGCCAGAGGGAGAGCATTGGGATGAGGAGATAGGTATGACCTCTTTTTTATTTTGTGTTTTATGATTTTTTTTTGTTAATACATGCTTGTTCTACTAACAATCATATGCATATGCAGACGTTGGCCCAGAGCGCCCAGCCGTCATGTCTCCTATTGCGAGGAGAAACTAGCCTGCAACAGATCCTCAGGAGGAGGGTGCTGAGGGGGGAGAACTCATCCAGAACCTTGAGGGTATCGCTTGAGGGATTCTGGATTATGTTCGGCTAGCGGATGTCCCGTTAGCATACCAGAGGCACACGGTGGGGGTGCCGAGTCACATCCACCGACTCTTGAGACGCCTGGTGTGGGTAGTGACATGCTACCATGAGCACCATAGGGATTAGATATCTAGGCTTTATTTCCATGCATATTTTTTGAGAGACATGTTGTCTCTGGATGTACTAAGACAAACATGTATTATTTTTTTGATGATGCACATGGTGCAAACATTTGGACATATATATATATATATACATATGCTTTATGGTTTATTGTGTTTTATGCTTCTTATGCTATCTTAAATTACATGTTATGCAAATGTCTGTCCAATACATAATTAGCTAATGCATCGGTTAATGTATTAAATCGTCTTGGATTATGTTGATATGTAATGAAATCAAAATCCCCTTCTAACAACTTAACATGTAAATATAACCTTAAAATCTGATGGTCTCTGACAGAATATCACCCATTGAGCTGGTGGACGAAAAGTTGAGAGTCCAAGTTCACAACCAATGTTCGAATACCGAGATTAATCGCCTTGGCTAGTAGCTCAATCACAAAACTATACTCAGCAACATTGTTCGTGGTACAACCTAGACAAACCCCTTGAAGGTCTACTGACTCACCATGAGGATCGTAGATCACCCATGTCGCAGAGGACAAATTGCATGTACTGCGGGAGGCACCATCAGTGAAACCAACGTAAGGCAAACTAGACATCTACCCAAGAAGCAAAAAGACACAATAAGTGGCAATCACGCCAATGCACCAAGACAAAAACATGAAAACATGCACACACAACACACTTTGCTAAAGCACATGTATGTACAAAAAATAGAGTGGTTGGAATTATGCATAATAATTTTTCAAATAAAGCCCATTCTAGGGCTTATCCAGGGGATTCCCTTCGTAGTCAATAAGCTCGTAGGCCCCTTTTTGCAAAACTCTCTTTACAATGTAAGGTTCGTGCCACATGGGCTCGAATTTCCCTGCCCCCAGCTTATCATTGGCTTGATCGTAGAGTAGGACCAAATCTCCCTCAACAAAAGAACGAGGATGAACAGTGTGATCGAAGTGAGTTTTCGCTTGCTTCTTTTGTGCTTCGATAGCTAATGAGGCTAGTCGACGAGTCTCATCTAGCTGCTCCAAGTAAAGAAGACATTCCTCTACCGGAGTAGTGTCAGGGAGCAATTCAACGGCTAATTTTAACAAAGGAATCTCACACTTGATAGGAATCATAGCCTCCAGTCCATAAACCAACTGGAAGGGAGTGAAACCGGTGGCATCCTTCACAGAGGTTCAGTAGGCCCACAAGGCAGAGAACAACATCAAGTGCTAGTCGGACTTATGCATGCCAACGGTTTGTTGAAGCATCGTAACCAAGACCTTGTTAATGGCTTCTACTTGACCGTTGGCCTGAGGATAGTATGGAGTCGAACTATCATGCCGTAGGCCCAACTGGGTTGTAAGCTCGGTCATCATATGATTATGGAAATTCTTGCCGTGATCAATGACGATGGCTTGAGGGACTCCGAACCGCGAGATAATGTGATTGAATAAAAACTGCGCTGCGGTGTGACCGTCTTCAGATAATGTAGGCATCGCCTTGGCCCATTTCGTGAAGTAATCAACGGAAACGATGATATACCCATGCCCCCCGGCCGAGCGAGGGTTACAGGTCATATAATCGATGCCCCATTTTGCAAAAGGGCAGACGGTAACAACGGGGTGCAGTGGAGCAGGAGGTGCACGCATCTTCTGTTGGTAGATTTGGCACTCGTGACAAGAGCGGATGGCAAGAAGACAATCCTTAAAGATGGAGGGCCAAAAGTAACCAGAGCGGAGGATTTTCTGTGCAGTGGCATATCCGGACATGTGACCACCACAAGCGCTAGAGTGGCAGTCATTTAAAACTCTCTCGGCTTCTTCGAATGTTAAGCATCGGCGGAGAATAGAATCAACGCCGAGACAGTATAGGGTGTCCCCAACAATGCGATATGGTTGGGCTTGATGGCGGATCCATCGTCAAGCATCTTTAGATGTCTCGGGATGAAAAGAGGACATCTGTAAATAGACAATGATATCCCCGTACCAGGGATCGAGGGTGTTGATTAGGAAGAGAGTTTCGTCCGAAATGTGATCCTCTAACCGAGAGGGTGTGGCAAGAGATGGCAAAGAGCACAACAATTCAGCGAAGACAAGCGATTTCTTAGACTTGGCAGCAGTGAATTCCAAGTCGAACTCTTGGAGGATGACAATCCACTTCGAGTACTTGCCCCCCAGCAGCTGACGTGACAAAATGTACGTCATTGGGTTGCAATCAGAGATCACTGTCGTAGTGCGCAACAAGATATAATGGCAGAAGCGTTGGACGGAACAAACGGTGGCCAATGCCAACTTCTCGACGTAAGCATATCGAGATTCTATATCTAATAAATTGCAGCTGAGATAATAAATGACGTGTTCAGTGCCATCCTCGTCATCTTGAACAAGAACCATGCCAATGGTGGTATCAGCGGTGGCTAGATACAAAGTGTAATCGCGATGGTAATTTGGAGGACGTAACAAAGGAGCGGAAACAAGGAGAGCTTTGAGATGTTCGAAAGACTCTTGACTGAAGACATCCCATCGAAACGGGGTGTCTCGCTTTAGTAACCGCGTAAAACCTTTGGCCACCTCGGCATAGTTTGGGATGAAGTGACATAAAAAGTTTGCTTTACCCTGCAAGCTCTGCAATTGCTGCAAGGAAGCAAGGGGAGGAAGATTCAAAATGGCCTCGTATTTAAGGGGATCCAGACGGATTCCCTCTCGGGAGATGATGAACCCTAGAAGTCTGCCAGACTCTACACAGAAGACACACTTATGCGGGTTGAGCCGAATACGGTAGTGTTGACAGTGGAGAAAGATTTCGCGGAGATGAGCGAGATGATCTTGACGCTTAGCTGAATGAGCTGGTACATCATCTAGATAAGGCTGCACAATGTGTCGAATATCATGGAATGCATAAGACATCGCGCGGTTGAAGGTAGCACCAGCATTCTTTAAACCGAAAGGGAGTTTTTTGTAAGCAAAAGTGCCCCACGGAGAGATAAAGGCGGTTTTGTGTTGATCAGCTGGTGTGATATTAATCTGGTTATAATCAGAGAAACCGTCCATAAACGAGTATATCTCACTTCCGGCACACTCATCAATGAGCTGGTCAATGAAGGTTGTGGGGTAGTTATCCTTTGGACAGGCTCGATTAATATCACGGTAATCAACACAGAATCTGATGGTACCCTGCTTTTTATCCACAGGGACAATATTGGAGACCCAATCTGTGAGTGGGATGGGGTAGATAAAGCCAGCTTTGAGAAGCTTTTTGACTTCCGCTTTAATTGTTGCAGCCTTTCGGGGGTACACGGGGCGTAAACGCTGACGAACATGCTTAACTCCCGGATACGTGGGTATCTCATGCACCACAATGCTTGGGTCAATGCCGGGCATTTCTTTGTAAGACCAAGCAAAGACGTCACGAAACTCGTAAAAAAGACCAATATAGAGTTGAATTTCCTCAAGAGTACAAGTCACTCCAATATAGATATGCTCGACAATCCCTAGTTTAACAGAGATGTCGATCAGTTGTGTTTGCGTGATATTTCCCAGATTCCCTTCAGAGGACACTTGATATACTTGGATGGGTGTCTGAAGGGGTTGTGAAGGGAGACAACAAGCAAACAGCTCGAGACAGGCAAGCATTTCCCGATGGGTAGGGAGGAATGAGGAACGATGGTGAAGATTGAACCAAGGGGGTTCCTCAAGAGACATGGTCTCTATAATGGCTTCATCAGAAGGAAATATTTCCTTTAAAGTATCTGAGGAAGCACAATCTCCAAGCCAAGGGGAATGAGCATACGAGTCAAGAGCTCCGCTTAAAGAAGCATATTTAGAAGGAGGAGCCGATATAGAAACAATCTCGATGTAGTTGAGCTCGGCAGGACTCAACGGCATCTCATCGCCCCACGATTCTATCTGGTCAATGGGGGGAAGGACCCAAGGATCAGAATGGACCGAAATCATATTGATAGAGGCAAGGTTCGGAGGTGGGAGTGAAAAGACACCCATGAGGGCAGGATCTTTAAAGAGCCTAGCTCCCACACTCTCTAAGGGAATGGAGGTATGCTCCACAAAAGGCACGTTACCTTCGGAAGAGGAAGCAAAGAAGGAGAGCTGGTCTACCGTGACAATTTTCCCTTGATGAGGGAAATGAATGACATGAAAGAGGGATGAAGCCACGGAGCACATGGCATATGTCCAGCTCCGGTCTAAAAGGAGGTTGTAAGTAAGATTAGCATCGAAAAATTCAACTTCCACTTCAACAGTCTTCCCTTACAAAGTAATAGGTAAGCATTGGAGGATATCGTAAGGGCAAGATTCTCTCCCGTCAAAGGCTTCCAAGGTTGTAGGAGACTGACTCAAAGTCGGAGACCCAATAGCCTTCCAACAAGCAACCGACATAATGCAAGTTGAAGCGCCTTCATCAATGACTGTACGATGAATCGTTTTAGAATTGATGATGACCTGAATGAGGAAGGAAATCTGGTGAGGCAGTCTCGGTACATGGATCTCGAGATCAAAAGTGATCAAATCCGAGTCGGCCGGGTCGATGCCACCGATAGCCGATAGCAAGAACTTCCTCTGGGGGGGGCAACTTTAGAGATCTTCTAGAGCGGACATAGCTGATGGAGCCTGAGCTAAGTCCTCAACGATGCTGTAGTGCTGGGAAGCACGAGCATTAGGATTGTAAGAAGATCTCCGGAGTACACCTTTAGGAGGGGGCCGAATAGGCATCTCAGTGCTAGGTCTCTCGATATGGAGTGGACTAGAACTGGACGGAGGAGCGCTTGAGGGGACCTCAGGCTCTTTCCCGGCAGGTGACGGATATTCTTTTGCCTGAGTCGTAATGTGAACGGGAATTGTTCCAGCCATGAATACTTGGGAACCGAAGGGAGAAGAAGACGAGTATGGGTCAGCCACCATTTGCGTTTGCTGTGAGGGGAAAGGTTCTTTCAGCACCGCAGGAGTCCCAGGAGCACCTTTTAATAAACGACTAACTTTGGACCGCCTTGGGCAGTCTTTAGTATAGTGATCCTCGTCGCATGTAAGACAAGGATACTTCGGTTTATGTTTGGCTCCTTCCTCGGGTGGAGGTTTAGGGGAGTCCTGCTTGGGTTGATCAGATTTATTTTTCGCTTTCCCCTTCTTCTTTCCTTTCGAGGCTTTATCCACCATGGTAGACTGGACGACGTTAACCTTGGAAGTATTTCTAGAATTAGACACACCTTGAGAAGTATTCTCGTTTGAAGCATTCGATTTTTGCTTCCTAGGGTTCGCGGAAGATTTCTTCGAAGACGGATTTACAGAGCCAATAACACCGTCAACAGATGGATTTTGTGGAGCTTTGGATGTTCTGGGTCTTGGGGTGTTAGGCAAATAATCATATAAGGTATCGGACTGGGAATAAACCAAGTCGAGGTACTGAGCACGCACAATAGCCTGCTCTTCAGCTACACAAGCTCCCATAGCAATGTCCCACGCGATTGCAGGGACAAAGGAGGTTGTAAACCAATCGGTCAGGAATTGATCAGGAATCCATAACTTGATCAAACGACAATGCCATCTCCACTCATGTATATGATCAGATATGTGCGTGGCCGTGTCCTGTTTAAGAGACGTGAGGAGATGCGTTCCCATCTCATACCGAATGGGCAACTGAAAATGAGTTAGAAATGCCACTGCTAACGAGTTAAAATCTTGAAAGGATCCGTGAGTCAGCTCAATATACCACTTAGCAGTAGAGCCAGTGAGATTCCTTTGGAAAAGGCGGAGCCAGATTGAATCGTCAAGCCACGAATTTGACGAACACCAAAGGTGATAAGTCATAACGTGGGCTTGAGGGTCTTCTCCAGCTTTTCCATCGAATTTGGGACAATCACCAGGAATCTTCGTTGGAACTAGTGGCCAGAATGGATTATGAAGGATAGGATCATTAATCAATTTGGACACATCCGGCAGTTCCAATGTTGCTAAGAAGGGTAACTAAGGATTGAAGGACATCTGTGGCCGTGGATAAGAGGTAGCACCAGAGTTCCAACCAGTTGTTGGTTTCCCCCATTGACTTTGTCCGGACGGACCTGGCCCATAGGGGTTCTATCCGTAGGGATTTTGTCCATAGGGGTTATAGCCATAATTGGACGGCTGACCCTGGATTTGTCCCCCAGCACCCCATTGATTACCAACTTAGCCTGCAGGGGCAACATACTGTTGCTGGTAATTCTGATAAGGAGTGACCTGCATTCGTTGGTAATTTTGGTACGGGGCAAATTGAGCTTGCCCCTGGGGTTGCTGGTAACCATACAGTTGTTGGGCTCCATACTGAGCCTGGGGACCAGGCTGCACTTGATAAGAAGGTTGAGATTGAAACCCACCTTGCATCTGAAGACCAGTTTGGGTCTGGGGCCCAACTTGGGGCTGAAAACTGGGTTGAGCTTGAGAAGCAATAACCATTTGCATGCCCAGTGGAGTAGGCCCAGAAAGATGTCCTTGAGAGGATGGAGATTGGGCCACCTGGCTAGAAGGTTGCCCTGGTTGAGTTTGGGATTGACCCACTTGCCCAGAAGGTTGAGCTTGTTGGGTGTTAGGTTGTCCTTGTACAACTGAGGGTTGTCCTTGCGTAATAGATGGCTGAGTGGACTGGATGGTCGGTTGACCTTGAGGTTGACCAGACTGGGTAGTGGGTTGGCCTTACTGTACGTAAGGCTGACCACCCTGCCCAAAAGGGTACCCCTGCTGGATCCCAGGTTGTCCTTGTTGCATATAAGGTTGTCCTAGATTCCCATAGGGTTGACCGGAAGGGTATCCCTGCTGGACTCCAAGTTGTCCTTATTGCATATAAGGTTGTCCTAGATTTCCAGAGGGTTGTCCAAGATAAGCGAAAGATGGACCACCATAGGCCGAAGGTTGTCCCTGAAAGGGTTGTCCTTGTGGGCCTCCAGGCTGCCCTGGATAAGATTGCCCGTAATATTGTTGCCCATAAGAAGGCTGCGTGTAAGACGGCTAACCTTGATAAGATGGTCCTTGATAAGACGGTCCTTGATAAGATGGTCCTTGATCTGAAAGGGGTGCTTGGCCACCACCATAACGAGTGGTACCCCAAGCAACACTTAACGGGACTGAGACCTCAACCGCAGGCTGAGATGGCAAGGATCCAATATAAAGATGATGCCCTACAGGGTCATAATAATGATTTGGACCTTGCACGCCTGAATTCTGGATGGCTTGCAAATATTGATTGTATGCCTCCCCTGCTAGAATGGAACCAAAAGAAGGTGGGGTACTAATTGTAGGATTGACAACTCCGGATGTAGGTACCGACTGGCCACTATTTACTGAACCGTGGGATGGACCAGCAATGGTAGTTACAATCGAGGATGTTGTAACGACACTAACAAAAGGTGCTGAAGACGGTACACAAACAGTCGGAATAGTTGGGACTAAAGTGACAACTGTATTGTGAACTTGAGGAATAAAAGATCCCGTAGTGGGAGTGATGTTGTGATCCCACATGGTACCTGAGGAGGAGTTCCTAGAACCCATAACATCCCTCAAAGCCCTATAGCATAAGGGCAATGTGACACTGAGAGGGGTGACACTAAAGGGTGGGGTTACAGCCGAGATAGGAGTTTCGACACTCGTCACAACGGGTGTCTCACTCGCGATGGGAGATGTGTCATCCATGTCAGAGGAAGACATTGGGATCGATACACCAGTAGGAGTAAAAGGAGTACCCTCTTCGGAAGGCTCCCAAACAGGGTTCCAATGTAGATCGTCAAAAGTGTCTTCTAGAGCATGAGAGTTCAGCGGTTGGACACTCAGAATAATAGGGAAAGTGCCACTACCAACCAGTGTCTCAAGAGCAGCAGAAGAAGGAGACCCTTGGTCACTAGGGATGGGAGACGGGATCGATGGTTCCACCAGGATGATTCGATTCAAAAAATCCTAGACAAACTAACAAGAAAGGACCCTACTCAAACTAAGGCAAAGAAGATCTAACAGGGTAAGTGTGAACGTGGCCGAATAAATTTTAAGACACAAGGACATAACTTGACCTTTTCATCTTTAAAGAGTCGAGAAAAGGACAAAAATATGACTCTAGTCGCCTTCAAATGTTTAGTGAGCCCAAAGTGACAAATGCTCAGGTGAGCCTTTTGTTTTAGGGAGTCCGAAAAGGATCAAAAAGTGACTACTCTGGAGAACTAGGCAAAAGGTTTACCAGACAATCCGTAAAACTGCATATACGCCTTGGCAATCGTATGAAAACCAAGGACTTTTCGTACGGCAGTCAATCTTCCCAAATGCTGTGTTCGGTGCGTTACGGGTCGTAAGGTGGCAAACACGGCTTCCTATGGATAAAGGATGATAACCTAGTGGGGTCTCCCCATATAATCAACGGTACGTGGGAGCACAAGTCCGTACTAGACCACTATTGAGTCACAGAAGGAGGAATCACCCAACCTTGAGTGGAAACAAAAGTGACTAGGCTTAACGATGCCGGAGCATGTCTCTAGCCTAGACCTCGAAACAGTGAGCGTTATGTTCCAATGCATTTTTAGATTCATTCAGCTCATTTTAAATTTGATCTTGTATTAGGTTTCAATTTTCAGGCCTTACTGTATGTAATATCTCAAAATTCCCTAAATGTAAGCTATATGCCAAAATATGTCATTTCATTCGATGAATGCTAGTTACGAGAGGGTTTGAGAGCTTTCACGCAAACGAAATGATCACAAAACAACAAAGAACCTCTCTAATGCAGCTAATGGAAATTAACAAACTTTTCTTCAAGATCACTAATCACTAATCACAATGAAAAGCTCTAATTCTCATTAACTAATACAAAGCAAAAGAGATTTTTTCTTTATGTTGATGGCAAAATGCATTAAACAAACCTTGAGAAATGATAACAAACAAATTCCATTCAATACAAGCACATTCAGGTCCCTAAATCACAAAGCAAACCTCCAAAGAACGAGAAAAGTCCCAAAGACACCAATGAGCCGTGTAATCTAGGCTCAAAGCGAAACAAAGCAGAATTCAAGTGAAAAAGGAGCAAGTCACCCAAATAACGCAATAAAATGATTTACAACTACCAAAAAAGTGTAAGGGAGTAATCAGAGAGTCGACTAGACCAATAGAAGATCAAAAACACCTGAGGAAGGCTCGACACACAAAGCCACTAGATGCCCTAGGGCTAGAAATGTGAAATCGATGGAAAGAGGCAAACACCTAAAGGATAAAGATCAAAGCCAGTCAAACAACACTCCAACGCACTCAAGTAGTCTAAAAAAGGTACCCAGAAAAGAAACCAAGCTCAGAGGGCTCACAGCCAAGCAAACTTCAAAAGTTCCCAGGCCTAGCACGACTATTAGGCTGCAACTAGCCCCTTTCAGGGATTGGCGCGGGTTGTCAATGAGCAATAAGCACCAATTGGCGCGATTGTAATGCTATAAAAGCGCGCCAGTCAAGTTTGCTATGACAAAAATAAAAAACAAACGAGCCAAAGCTAGGTCAACAGTATCCAGGTACACCAAGGGGCAAGAAGCAGCACAAGAACTCAACCCAGAAGGCTAACTAAGCAGGGAAAACCAAGAAACAACCAAAAAACAAGGCAAGTTCCAAGCTGTTCATTTCGTAAACCAAACCGGAGATGGACTGAAGTGGCATTGATCTACTTTGCTAATGCAGAGCAATATCATTTCAAAGGCTATCTGGCCGTACTTCAGTCTCCGTCTAAAGTTTACAAATCAAACAACAAGACAAATCAAACAACAAGACAAAGAGCTGCCCTCCCCAGCGGAGTCGCCAAATTGTTGTGGAGGTAAATCCCCTCTGCAGACAGAGGCGATCCTTACTAGCCCAGAATGGGTCTAGCAACAATCAAACAATGCTATCACGTAGGTCCCTAATTGCAAATCAAAGACCAATGATGAGGGCCTACCTGGATTCCAACGCTAGTACTTGTAGAAGAGTTGACGCTCCCGTTCCTTTGCTCTGGCCGGTCACGATCCCCACGATCCCCGTGAATGGACACCTGCACATGCAAAGAACGACACAAATACAAGCATAAAATCCAATAGATGCAAATATATATCAGTCAGAAAGGATATAACTCATCATCATTACAAAGAACAATAAGAGTGGAACCATAATAATAGTCGTCTATTATTGATAAACAAAGAAGAATACAACCATAGTTCTGACGTCAAATCCTCCTTTGGCTGGGTGATCAGCAGCACATGTCTTGCAAAGCTTTTTGGGAATGGGAACAAGCCTCTCTCTCCTTGGTTGTTTAGACAAGAATCTTCTCACCTTAGATTTAGCCTTATGGGAATGAAGAAGGCTTCTTGCAGCATGAACTTGGCAATTCTCAATCTTTGGGACTTTGGAACTTGGAACTAGCTTGTCAAAGGCAGAAGGACAAGCTTTTATAGATAGAGGAGAAGGAGTTAGGATCATCCACAATATTCATGGGATTGGCTTTATCACTAAGAAGCTTCCTTGAGAGGTGGCAAACCACTTCCCTCCTATGGAGATTCGAAGCCAAACTAAACCAACTCAAGATAGATTAAGTTCAGGAGTGGGTTAGGAAGAACCTTTGGATGTTGGTTTGTTAAAAACACTACCCATTTTGGCTGGCACGAGTGCGACTCTGAGACAGAGCGCCAGCTGGCGCGCCCTCTTTGGAGGATTTCCCCCATTGGCGCGAGTGATACACAGTGAAGCCATGCCAATGGAAAAAGGGCTATTTTAATGGGTTTTTGCAGAAGATGTCTTCAGGGCATATGAAGTTCATACTTAGGGGAATACAATGCAAGTGTTTCCAGGTCATGTCACTTCTCACAGGTCCCGAAATGAGTCCTCCAAGGTGCGGGAGAAGGGGTAACAGGGACGGTGGCAACTTGCTGTGTAGCAGAAGCATAATAGGAAAAGGTACAATAGGGGGCACAACTTGTACAAACATATGAAATTGCATCCGTACAGATAGTAGACTCATCAGAATAGTTGGCATCAGGGAGATAGGGTGAACCATCACAAGAGTAGGAATTCACTCAGCAGATAGAGAAAGCACTTGAACAGATGGATGTAGATATGGAGCAACAGAAGTTAGAGCAAGACATCAATCCCATGCCTCACCACTAAGATTTCAATCCACCAGCTTCAGTACATCTAGAAGAGGAGCAAGTCCTAAGCAACCAAGGAGACATTGAGATCCTTGGAGATCAGCTAAAAGGAGAGATTCACAACATCTCATTCGATGAGTCTCAACATAGAGCTGTGCAATCTCACATAGTGTCGACTTCGGATGGTCATACATCTCTTGCATAGTTTGAGGAATGAGTGATTGTGTTTGACGTGCGCGAACATCCAAAAACATTAGCCGATACTACCTGAGCATATGCCAAAACCACTAGCTCGAGTGTTCACTTCCTGATAGCTAAGAACAAGCAAATGGATAAGGAGCTATAGATGGCCAAGAAAGGAGGAGAATTGGTTACAACATCTGCCTTAGCAGAATTGAAGAAGACAATATTGGATGAAGTATTATCCCTTGACATAATCACGTGGGCATTGTATTCCAAGTTTGGTATCATGCATAAGGCAGTTGTCCATCTCAATGGTTCGCAACAACAATGTGTTAGGAGAGAATGTATCTTGTCGAACATGCATGCTATTGTTGATTACATGAAAACATGGATGATGAGATACAAGGGAGCCCCATTACACTTGCATAAGATGATGAAGTGTTAAATTGGCAACTAGGGCCAAACTCCATGTGGGTCGGCTTATTTATGGCAGATGATATTTTTATTGGATCCCTCTCGTCGAGAGGGGTAGGATTGATCCAAAGATCATCGATTCGATAAGTATTTATGGAGATAGATTATTTGTTTAATAATTATTATAAGCGACAGCGCTTATGTAGGCTTAGAAGCCCAACCGAGTGTCTATTCAAACCTCGTTTTGGGTATAAATAGATGAGGAGTATCTATCGATGTGTATCGGGTGACTCCTCACTGTCTTGGGTTTTGGTGGGGAGATGCACTAAGAGTATAACTATCGCTGGCCTAAGTACAGTATGATGCCCTAGTTTATACACAAATGATGCCCTAGCCTGCACGTTGTTCAAGAAGCCCTAACGCAGTCCTGTAATGGAGTCTCCTAGCCACAGTAAGAGAAGACATTCTTACACTGTTCATGAAAACCTATACACAGTTCATGATGAGGATTCTATGCAGATATGGAGGCCCTAATATGATGTTCTAAGCAGCCCTAATCGAAGTCAATGGATGCCCTTTATATGTTGTACAGATATGTTGTTCATAGTGGTTCATATATGCTGGTCATAGATATACGTTGTTTTCAAAGGATGTTATACGCTGGTCATAGAAACACTTTAACACAGTCAATGAGACACAGTTATAGAAACTCTAATACGCTGGCATGAGGGACTCTTATACGCAGAACACAGTCCATGGAATCATTTATATGCAGGTCATAACCGTAGCATTTAAGATTGCCCTTAGTCACAATACATGAGGGTAAATACGCAGCAAGTCAAAGAGATCTGGCCGCAGTTAGAAGGGAGGCCTATAGCTGCCAAAAGGAATACCTTACGCAGTATGAAGGTGTCTCTATTATGCAGCCCTAACACAACGAACAGCAGTAATACAATCTCGGTGGTGATTACAGTGAGTAAGCACAGAAACGCGTATTCTTCTCTAATGCATTCGAATGGGTATGAAGAAGATCTCAGATGGGGTGAAGTGCAGAAAGAAGATCTCGCATTACGAGAAGCAGCCTTGGCATATATATATGTATCTTGGTACTCCTACAGCAGCATACTATTAACACAGTCACTAACAATGTCTCGGCATAGTCATGCTGGAAAGAATTTCGATGATGACAGTGAATCTCGGCATACCTGTCAATGGAGACAAACAGTCT
>APFE030116498.1:0-26477 GCA_000404065.3 Pinus taeda | reverse complement strand
GGGAAGGATCAAGATAAGAATTTCACTTGAAGATGTTGTCTTGACCGTATGAGGTACTAGCCTTGGGGATGGAAAGGCAAGTTTTGATCTCGAAGCTAGGGCTTGAATTTTCTTCCAACTCTACCGTAGAAATGGCTTCAAAATTGGAGGAGGGGTGGAGGAAAGGCCAGTGCAGGAGACCCTAGGAAATCCATTTTTTTATGGCTAGATTTCCAGGAAATTGATGACCTAGTCACCCCACTCTGGCTAGTTTCAGAAGGATATGAGAAAATGTGGATTTTAGTGACCCTATGTAGAGTAAGAGTAGGATTTCTTGGTTCCCAGTCAAGGAGGACTCAAGATCACTTTGTTTGCGTTTTAGGTGAAGAAGAAGCAACCTTGCATCTTTTACACTCGATGTGCAAGAGAAATGGCTTGTCAGGGTCAAATTTTACCCCTAAGAGGTTTCACTCCTATTACATGACCTATACGTTGAAGGAAATGCCATAATAGAGATGAATTCTACAATATTAAGCAATACATGCATGCAACAATTAGCCCTAGAACAACAAAAATCCCAGTCCAACATATATGACAATAGTAAACATGAATAACATCAAAAGCACGTACTTACATGTAATAGATTATATCTAGCCATTCACAATTGACAATAAACAATCTCCAAGAGAAGATAGAACAATATCCATACATCAAAACTCTTCCATAAAGCTCCAATTCATCCTTAGAAAAAGTGCAGAAATCTCAAGAGAAATAAGTGATCCAAACCAAAGTGATGATCATAAATGAACTCATCGCACTTGCATTTATATCCAACTTAGGAGTTTTAATTAGCCTCCTTGGCCTACCTAAGCCCCAAAAATAAAATGATGTTCTAATAATACAAATTTTGCTGACAAGCCCACCAAACTAACTCATAAATGAAAAAGTAAGCCTCTCAAGAGGTCAAATAATAATCTATGCATGTCGTAGGCCCCTTTAAGATGCTTAATGAGGTCCATGGGTGCCACAATGAAGAATAAGACCCTCAAAAGTGGTGGCCAAGGGGGTGGCTATTACTTGTGATGCTCCAAATGACATGTGGGGGCACACAAGTGTGCTCATGGGTCTCCAAACAAATCAAAGATGTTGTATATCATCTGCAAGGGCTAGGATGATGGTGTAGGTGATGCCACATCATCGTGAAAGTCCTAGATCATCTGCCAATAAGTGAATCACGAGCAATATCTGAATGGTTGTGGGGATCCATAGGGTGCAATCCATTGTTGTGGAGGCTCATGGCTCTCAATGCTCACCCTACATGTGACAATGTAGTCCTCTAGAGGATTAGGACCTCGTATAGGAAGACCAAA
The DNA here is from genome assembly GCA_000404065.3 of Pinus taeda. Taxonomy (NCBI): domain Eukaryota; kingdom Viridiplantae; phylum Streptophyta; class Pinopsida; order Pinales; family Pinaceae; genus Pinus; species Pinus taeda. The sequence goes on along the minus strand of APFE030116498.1, from coordinate 25,128 downwards.
CCCCAAATGGAAACTGTCTACAATCCGGCATAAGATCTAATGCATTCCCTAGCCTTCAGTACAACAAGTCATTAGAGAAATAGAGTAAATGAGCTTACCTAATCATGGACCATAGGTGGGGAATTCATAATGGAATTGTTAGTTTTTGTAGAATCAGATGTGTTCTAGCCACGATATTTGGTAGAGAGGCTAGAATATATGTATTCTCGAATACCCATAAGTCGTTTCTAGAAATTCCACCTAGAGACAACTTAATTAGATTTATTACTCAATTTTTTAATATTTCTAAAGTCTAAACTTAGGAAATATGAATAATTAATTAATTAAGTCACGGTGAGAATGTTCTAGAAAAGTAAATGGATCGATTTCTAGTTAATCCTAGCCATCAATTAAGATTTAATCGTGGTCGTTGAAATATCAATGGAGGATTATAAGAAGAAGTAGATGGGGCTTGGAGAAGACACACCAAATCAGTTGAGCATTCGATTTTGTTGGAAAATTGATTTCCAGAGTAGCAGCGTTCAGTTGTTGGAGGTGATTCAGTGTGATTGAAGTAGTGAGAGGGGAAGAGATAGTGAGGCCGAAGGCAGCATTTCCAGCTCCGACAAGTACATTACAGAGAGGCAGTGATTGCCATAAAGAGGTAGCGCAGAGCCCTCTTGGGGAGATTTTTGCTTTGCTGGGGAGAGGGAGAAATTTTGAGCTAGAAGCTAGGTAGAGGATCCATAGGCAAAGAGTATCAGTTTCCCAAACAACAGTTGACGAGACAATGAGAGGAGATGCAGTTCTAAGCTTGTGGGACGCAGTGACTACAAAGAGGGAGCAAGGGGTAGCTCAATTCAAGCTGAGGTCAGTGTTGGATCGCCTATGGAGTGAGAAATTTTTCTCACTAGTTATTATTGTCAGTTATTTTTCCGTTTCACTAGTTTAAGCATCCATAGGTTGTGCTCAGTTTTCACTATTGCATAATATCAAAACCCTTAGCTGCTACACCGGTTTTCCAGAGTTGGGTTTTTCCAGGGACTTGATCCAAAAATAACAATGTAAATTGTGTGTCTACATATTTTCTTCCAACGTTTTTATTTATTCCGCAGTATTCTATTTGTGAAGGTTGTAGTGTATTTAATTCGACATTGGTCGTAGCACAAAACAAGTAAATTGTTTAATTGAATTAAAAATTAAAAAAATTAACATCAGTTGTTGCAATAGGATTCGGGGTTAGCCAAATTTTCACATGGTATTAGTGAACAAATTGTATCAGAGCATGGTATCGAAGTATCAGAGCCCATATCAGAAGTACTATGATGAATAAGGTTAGTTGATACAAAAGACTGTCATAGTGATAGTTGCAGTGGCTAGGAACGCCAGAGACTGAGCAACGCAAAGCTAGAGTTGGCAACAATGCAGTTGGCACAGAGCAGAGTCAGCAGCAGTGCAAAGGCTTCAGAGGGTCAGCGCAGAGACTAGCAGCATTTAGAACTCCAGCAACGTATGCGTCATGATGAACACCAGTTCAGTAATTTTGTATGCTTTTCCATTGCTAATGCAGTAGCAGCAACAGTTGGAGAAGGGTGCAGTGTTGGCAGTGGCAGGGCCAACAACACCACAAATGCAAAATTTGAGAGGTAGTTGTAGTATGGCTGCAGTGTTGGCAGTGGCACTGTCAACAATAGTATAGATGCAACATTGCATGGTAGTTAGTGGGCAGTGATGTCAGACATCACCAATGTAGATGGAGATGTTACAATGAAGGGTGATGCTTTAGCAGGTTGCATTACTAGAGCACGTTCCTTGCTAAGAGGGAGTGTTGATTTCTGGTAGCATCAGATGTTCTCTAAGCCTCAAAATTTGTAGGGAGGCTTGGACACATGTATTCCACAATACCCAGAAATCGTTTTAGGAAATTCCACACGTAGACAATTTTATTAAAATAATTAAAGGGTATTAATCTAACTGTGGGTGAAACTTCTAGAAGAAGATGAGGATCAAGCCAAAATGGTATGAGCCATTGATTAGAATCTAATCTGGGTCGTGGTTCTCAACAAAAGGATTATAAGAGGAGGCTTGAGGGGCATTTGGAAACACATTGAGTGGAGATCAAAAGATTGAATTTCTAAAGCACAGTAGTTGCCAGAGATAAATTCCAAGTGATTTCTTGTAGTGAGGGGAAGTCATAGTTCTATTTGGAGATTTATCTTGATCCGGTAATACTTAGGAAAGGAGGCAGAGAGATATCTGGGAGAGGCAATGTTAGGGCTATGTTGGCCAGCGTAGGCTGACGTAGAGGTAGTGCAGAGCCTTGAGGAGATCCATGTTTTTGCTGGAGAGATCAATTTATGAAGCCGGAAGCTGGGGTATGAGACTGAGAGGACAAAATCAAAGTCTCAGAGAGAAAAATCGATCAAAAAAGGGAGTAACACAGTCCCTAGGAGCTATGATGCTCGGCCTACCTAGTGAATGCGTGGAAACAATAAGGGACTAGCCATTTTGTGGTTGGAGCAGTCAAGATCACCAGTGATAGTGTGAGGTATTTCTCACTAATATTTTGTAAGTGATATTCTCTATATTAGATAGCCAACAAGGCATCTAGAGATTGTATTAAAAAAACTACTGCTTTTTAATAATAAAACCCTCAGTTTCTTCACGGGTTTTTCTAGGGACATTTGTCCAAAAATAACTGTGTAGATGTGTGTGATGCTTATTTCTCTCCTCTGTTGTATTTATTTTCCATGGTTTTTATTTGTGTAGGTTGCAGTGTATTTAATTTGATATTTTTCATAGCACACAACAAGTAAATTGGTTAATCGAATTAACAATTAGAAGAATTAGCATCACTTGTTGCAGTAGGAATCGAGTAACCAATTTTTCACAGTTTAGGATAATGTTGTATCACACATAGCGGCCAAGGGAATGACCAAGGAGATGTGGGATACACTTTCCACGCTATACCAAGGAACTTCCGAGAAGCGGAAGATATACTTGGAGGAAAATCTTAGATGCACCAGGATGCAAAAGGGGGAAGGCATAGACACCTTCCTCACTAGGATTCAGGAGATCCGAGATCAATTGTCAGCTGTTGGGGCAGTGCCTCAACCCACAGAGCTAGTACTATTGGCACTCAACAATGTCTCAGAGGTATTTTTCTAAAGTATCTTGGGCAGAGAAACCTTGCCAAGTTGGGACGGTATGTGGGCCGATTTCCAATTTCCAACAGGAGGAGTTGAGACGAGCTCTTTTGAAGAGCTCCATCAATGGTAGCAGTAGCGAGTCAAGGCAGGTGAAGGAGGAGGAGAATGTGGCTCTTGCATCGAAGGGTCCCAGTCAGGGATGAGGGGAGAAATGGAAGAAGAAGAAGGGCCTGTCGAAGGTCAAGTGCTTCAGATATGGTGAGCTTGGCCACTACAACACCCAATGTCCTCTTAGGAAGAAGGAAAAGGAGGAGAAGTAAGACCAACAGGTAGCATCAAAAAAGATTGATAGGCTGTCCTCTAGGCTGGAGGAAGACTTCGTCGTGTTTGCTAACACACCCCCAAGAGTCAAATGGGGTGACTTGGTGTTCTAGCCTTAGAGTGCTACAGATGGGCATGATTCTTGAGGAGGTCCACCTCTTGAATCAATACCTTGGTATGAGGCCCACAAAATTTATGTAGTAGGATGGATCAATGACAATAGATGCAATCAGAGTCACATATACAGAGTCTAGTTGCATGTCAGATGTTGGGGAGCGCAACGCAGATTTGGAAACAATGCAGAGTGGCACAATGCAAAGTTAGCAGCAACACAAATGCCTCAGTGACAACGCAGATACTAGCAGCAGTGGGAGACTCGGGTGACAAATGTATCATACTGATCACAATTGATTCAATATTTAGAATGCTTTTTCAGTTGCAACAACAACAGATGAAGAGAGAGTTGCAGTGCAGATGCAACGTTGGTAACAACACAAATGCAACACATCTGAGAGTTGCGTAGTAGTTGGTGGGCAACAACAGCTAGACATCAGCAGCGTGACAAGAGATGATGCAAAGACAGGTGTTGCTAGAGGGGGTAGTAGCACTAGAGCATATTCCTCGCTAAGAGGGAGTGTTAGTTTTTGTAGCATCGAATGTGTTCTAGCCACGAGATTTTGCAAAGAGGTTAGAATACATGTATTCTCCAATACCCAAAAATCGTTCATGGAAATTTCACCTAGAGATGAATTAATTAGATTTATTAGTAATTTTTATAATATTTCCCGAGTCTAAACTTAGGAAATATGACTAATTAATCTGAATAAATTAAGTCATGGTGAGAATGTTCTAGAAAAGTACATGGATCGATTTCTAGTTAATCCTAGCCATCGATTAAGATTTAATCATGGCCATTGAAGTCCCAACAAAGGATTATAAGAAGAAGTTGATGGGGCTTGGATAAGACACCAAATCAGTTGAGCATTTGATTTTGTTGAGAAATCGATCTCCAGAGTAGAAAAATTCAACCGCCAGAGGTGATTCAATGAGATCGAAGTAGTGAGAGAGGGGCATAGATAGTGAGGTCGAAGGAAGTTTTTCCAGCTCCGACGAGTACATTGTATAGAGGCAGCATAGAGACCTCTTGGGGAGATTTTCATTTTGCTAGGGAGAAGGAGAAATTATGAGCCAGACATTGGGAAGAGGGTCCAAAGGCAAAGAGTATTAGTTTCCTAGATAACAACTGATAAGGCAGTGAGAGGAGACATAGTTCTGATCTTGTGGGACACGGTAACTACATAGGCTGACGTAGTGATTGCACAGAGGGAGCAAGGAGCAACTCAATTCGATTTGAGGTCAGCGTTAGATTGCCTGTGAAGTGAGAAATTTTTCTCACTAGTTATTATTGCCAATTATTTCTCTGTTTAGATTGCTAGTTTAAGCATCCACAGATTGTACTCAGTTTTCACTGTTGCATAATATCAAAACCCTCAGTTGATGCACCAGTTTTCTCGATTTGGGTTTTTCCAGGAACTTAGTCCAAAAATAACGATGTATTTTGTGTGTGTGCATCTATTTCTTCTAGCGTTTTTATTTATTCTGCAATATTTTATTTGTGAAGGTTGCAATGTATTTAATTCGATATTTGTCATAGCACACAACGAGTAAATTTTTTAATTGAATTAACAATTAGAAGAATTAACATTAGTTGTTACAATAGGATTCAGGATTAGTTGAATTTTCACAAGTGGGCTTCGGGATGTGCCAGTGTCTCCTGAACTCCAAATGGGGTTAACCAAGTTCCCTATTAGGTGGTTTCCACTTCTAAAGGGGATAATATAGTCAAGGTACATCCTTCAAAAGGTGGTGGCATGTGGCAGATAGGTGAATGGAGTAGGGAATGAGAAGAGGCAACCCTAGGTCACATGTTAGGGTATAAGGGTAGCTACCAAGAGGGAAGCCCACACGGGTTTATAATGTATAGGAGGGAGCAATCATGGTAAATGAGGTTCCCCGACCTTGATTTTTCCACCCTTCTTTTATGCCTTTTTCCTTTTTATGGTTTTCTTTGATTGATTTTTTAGGGCTCAAGGGGTTAGAGCATGATGTGTAAGATATAGTAGTGAGATCCCCCCTTAACGTGGGTTCCTATATGATGAAGAAGGCTCATAGAACCTGTAGGAACCAGGGTGATGGCCATCATAATGGGGTAGAGCTCATTTATTGGTTTTTTTCCCACGTGCTAATATGTTTTTGTCTCGACCATATTTTGCATTTTTTGGTACTTTTCTTGTTGAATGTGGCCATATATGCTTTTCACTTTCTTTTTAGTACTAACATAAAAGTGTTCCCCTTTAGGGCAATGAATAATTCCTATTTGAGAGACACTCCCCGGATGGGGTTGGGACCTGGTCGCACCCTCAAGCCCACCCTTGATTTATAGTTAAGCGAGTGGTACCACACCGATGAGGCCATGACCCTATGTGGACCCAATGGAAGAATGTGGACCCAGGCAGCAAAAGTGATGGATCGGGTGATAATGAATGGAAAGAGGGTAATATAAGCATATTAGGGAGTGGGATCACACAAACAAAATCAGGGTATCACGTGAAATATCATCCCTGGAAACAAATGGTCAATAAAATAGATCCCATGGGACTAGAATTCGAGGTTAATTCCTAAAAGGGGTCTAGTGGACAGAAGCATAGACCTAGCCCATTCTGTCCATCGAATCCCCCATTAATCTGTGCCCAGAAGTGTCCATGACAAGAAAACTACAATACTCAATTTCCAAATGACAAGGCATACCTTTAGATTCAGAAGGCCCACCTTCAAACATACGATCATGGCAGATGGGTGAGGGACCATATGGCTGGCTCAGGTGGCGGAAAAGTTAGCACAATGAGCTAGCTGGTGGCTATAGGCTAAGGACCATTTTGGAGAAAAAAATTCTCCTGGGGATATTACCCACAAAATGGTGGGTAACATGTCCCACGAAGGGTACCCAAATTCAATGCATCATAATCAGTATGTGCATAATTTTACAACAATCTATAAAGAGGTTGTTGAGTCAAAACATGTCAATCTCATATAATGCAATTGGTTCGACAATTAGTCAGCTATGTTGTACACAATGAATGAGTTTGGACATATTAGAATGCATTCAATAATTAATAAGCCTAAGGGAGCAATGAATATAGTTCTTATAAAGGGGAAGGGTTGAAGTGGATTGAATTGATTGATATCAATATATATTATTATTCTCTACAAATGTAGTATTCAAGAAGCACGGTCGAATCACAATTCCATTTTTAATATAGTTTTACAAAACACTATGAGTATTTTGTAATCCCAAACACATTCCTGAGAGAAAATCTGGTCATATGCCTTTCTTTTTCAAGTTGTTTAGCTCACCTACCTTTTGCATTTTTTGGGATATTATTTTAATCAACTATAATTCTAACTTCTAGCACATTCTCTTACTAGGAATGGCTTAGTAGAGCCACAAATTGTGCAAAGTTCAATACTACCATTGTTTATGTGTCATTCACAGGGGTTACCTTTAACAAGGTCGAACTTTGATAGTTCCTTATCTTCCTCAAATGGATCATCTAGGGGTGGAAGCCCATATTCAGAAGGTGGAGCTTTGTATGGTTTAGGGCTTATCCATGCAAACCATGGGGAAGGCATTAAAGAGTTTTTTCGTGAAAGCTTACACAATACAAGTGTTGAAGTGAGTGTCCACCTAACTTTCAGCCACTAGTATCATTTGATGTATAGAAAATTTTATGAAAAATGTGTTTTTCAAATCAAATATTTGTTTTCAAAGAACTTATAACAAATTTGAGGTGATTTCAAAAGATAATTCAACATGGTGCATGTTTGGGATTGGGTTTCAGTACTTTGGGAACTGTCGATGAAGAGATTTATGAGGATGTCAAGTTACTTAGATAGTGCAGTTGTTGGAGAGGCTGCAAGCATAAGTATGGGCTTGCTTATAGTTGGAACTGCAAGTGAAAAGGCCAATGAGATTCTTGCATGTGCCCATGATACTCAACATGAAAATATTATCAAGTATTGTTGGTTATCATTCGAAGATTTATTTTCCCCTGACCAATTCTACTCAAGTTTAAACTTTCCACTAGATTTTAATATGTCTATTTGTAAACAATTGTGTATAGAGGTATGGCCCTTGAAATAGAATTAATTGTCTATGGAAGATAAGAAGAGGTTGATACACTTATAGAGTGTGAAAATTTCAAAACTTCCTGTAGCTCCAAATGAGCCATCCAAACTGCCTTTGCACAAGCCTGTGTCACCCTAGCACAGTGCCTTCCCACCCATAGCCTGAATTAGCTACTCCTATAGCCGCCTTGTCTACCACTTGCTAAGAAATTCTCTTCGGCCTTTAGGAACCCTTTCCTAGCCTATAGAACTGAAACTTGGCTTCTCCCCTTGAAAATTGAACTACCCTCTAGAGGCTTCTACGCAACCCCTATGTCAAACTCACTATGGTTCTTTTGCCTCTCTATAAAACCACTCGCTAGATATGGAAATCTTCCTCCAACCTCGCTACCCCTGCCCCTCATTGTCTCTGCTTCCTCCTGAAGCTTGAACTCTCTAGCAACTACTGATCCTCTGGAAATTGAATTCTTCAAGTGTCTTAGATATTTTTGGTGTATTCTCCAAGTGTCCATCGACTTCTTCTTATAATCCTTTGTTGGAGCACCAATGACCAAGATTAAAACTTAATCAAGGGCTAGGATCATCTTGGAGTCGATCAATGTGAGTTTCTAGAGAATTCTCACCTTGACTTAATTAATTCTAATAAATTAACCATATTCCCTAAATTTAGAGTTAGGAAATATTTAAAAATTGGCTAATAATCTAATTAAGCCATATCTAGGTGGAATTTCCTGAAATAATTTCTGGGTTTTGGAGACCTCATGTATTCTAGCCTCTCTGCCAAATTTCGTTGCTAGAACACATCCAATGCTCCAAAAAATAACACTCCCTCTTAGTGAGGATTGTGTTCTAATGTTGCACACCCTGCCACAACACTCTGTCTCTATATCATCTCTTGTCATGTTGTTGATGTCTGGTTGCTAATGCCCACCAACCCCTGCGCAACTCTGATGCTGCATTCGTGTTTGCGTTGACTGTATTGTACTGCTTCCAACACTGCATCTGTACTGCAACTCCCTCTCAATTGTTTTTGCTGCAACTGCAACATCTACAACTGAGAAACATCCAAAATACTGAATCAAATGTGTCAGTATGATGCATTTGTCGAGTATCTAAATGTTAGTAACTATTGCACTGTCACTAAAAAATTTGTGCTGCTGCCATCTTTGCACTGAGCCACTTGCTCTGCTGACAACACTGCACTGCACTCCTCAACATATAACTGCTACTAGTTTGTAACTGTCACTCTGGAATTCTGACTGCATCAACTGCCATTGATCCATCCTGCCACTGAATACTTGGACCCCTGTAGTCAGATAATGACCCATGAGGTGGACTTCCTCAAGGATCCTACCCATATTTATATCTCTCTAGGGCTACAACACCAAATCACCCCACCTCACTTCTGGAGGTATATCTGCGAACATGGTGAACTCCTCCAACCTGGAAGACAACTTGTCAATCTCCGCAGACACTACTACCTGGTCCTACTTCTCTTGCTTGTCCTTCTTCCTGAGAGGACACTACATGTTGTAGTGACCAAGATCACCACATCCAAAGCACTTGATCTTTGACAAGGCCTTCTTCTTCTTCTTCTTTTGCTCCCCTTGCCTTTGATTAGGACCCTTTGATGCGAGGGCCACATTCTCCTCCTCCTTCACACCCTTCGATCTGCTTCCATTGACGAAGCTCTTTAGAAGAGATCACCTCAACTCCTACTGTTGCAAGTTGAACCACATCCTGTCCCATTCTGGTAGCTTGTCTCGGCCTAATATGCTTTGGACAAAGACTTGCCAATCCTCGAAGACACTGTTCAGTGCCAACCACACTAGTTCTATTGGTTGAGGCGTTGTCCCAACAAATACAAGCTGATCTTGGACCTCTTGAATCCTAGTGAGGAATTGATCTATGCCTTCCCCTTTCTGCATCATGATACATCTCATCCTGAGATGACACTACCTGTTGTAGTGACCGAGTTCACCACATCTAAAGCACTTGACCTTTGACATGTCCTCTTTCTTTTTCTTCTGGCTCCCCTTGCCTTTGATTGGGACCCTTTGATGCAAGGGCCACATTCTCCTCCTTCACACCCTTCGATTTGTTGCTACTACTTCCACTGACTCTCTTTAGAAGAGCTCGCCTCAACTCTTCTTGCTACAAGTCGGACCACATCCTGTCCCATTCTAGTAACTTGTCTTGGCCCAATATACTTTGGACGAAGACTCGCCAATCCTCTGAGACAATGTTTAGAGCCAACCACACTAGCTCTATTGGTTTAGGCGCTACCCCAACAACTACAAGTTGATCTCAGATCTCCTGAATCTGAGTGAGGAAGTGATATATGCCTTCCCCTTTCTGCATCTTGATGCATCTCAACTTTTCGAAACATCTTTCGTTGCTCGGAAGTACCTTGATATAGTTGGGCGAGAGCATCCCACATCTGTTTGGAAGTATCCTTTCCAGATATATGAGAGACTATATGATCTCAAATTCCATACAGGATCAACTGATTCACCTTTTCCATTTCCCTTTGGTATTACTTCAGCTGATCCACATCCTGGGGAACTGCCACAACATTTTCTATGTAGACATTAGGGGAATTTTGAGGTTTAAAATGGGCTTCTTAAGAAAAATGTACAACCAAAATAAAATTTATAAGAACTAATAGGATTCAAGATGATGATGTCAACCATGGGGGAGGATTCACCATTCTTGGAGTAAAAAAATAAAGATATTAAAAAATAATAAAATAATAAAACTACTTTTTCAACTTATTTCCATAAGGTTTTACTCAAATTTCTAGTGGGAGTACGCGTTGGATGCAAAATTTAATTCCTTATCCAAGGAGTACCCATGTTGCATACTTTCGATGGACCCTGCTACACGAAAAATGAGAAATACATGAAAAAACGTGATTGCAATCACAATTTTTTTTTTAAATTTATTTCTCATTTTTCTTGTAGTAGGGTCCACCAAAAGTATGCAGCATGGGTAGTCATTGGATGAGGAATCAAATTTTGTATCCAAGGAGTGTTTCCGCTCAAAATTTGAGTAAACCCATAGGGAGCTAAGTTAAAAATACAAGTTGAAAAAATAGTTTTTTCTTTTTTTCCCTCTAAAATTTGATGATGTAATCTAATCTTATTTTATTATTTCCATTATTATTTTATAGTTTCCTTAGGAGGCCCATTTTAGACCTCAAAATTTCCCTAATGGATTCAGGCCATATTCATCTTGATGACATCCTGGCCTTTCGGATGACATAGTTAGAGGAACCCTCCAATCTATCATGATCTCTAAGCTTTGTGCAGCCATCCTTTCTAGAGTGAGAAAATACGCACTCAGTTACTACCAATCTGCCTGGAAAAAAGTGAACTTCTGAGGCTCGAAGTTTCCTGAGAGAATTTTTCCCTCTTCTGTGTATGCTTTTCTCTTTCACCCGACATTGATTTTGCTGCTATAAAACCCTTTGCATCGAACCAAAGAATCTGCTTAGCCAAAAAAAACTGAGTTGTTGTTACTACGTTTGACTGTTGGAATCACTGTCCTGGGAAACTCGACTTTTCTACCAACCTGCAACTGAAAATCGAATTATTGCCCTAGAAATTCAGCCTACCTGTCAATGAACTGCACAACCTCTAGGAATTTCGGCCTGTTGTTCCCACTAAATAATGAAATTCTCTTTTCCGTTTTTGACCTTCTAGGTTGATCACTTACGCTCTTATAACATGTGAAAATTTCAAAATAGAAATCCTATTATAACAATTGGAATTATTTCTTCTAATTGTCAATTAATATAACAATTTATTTGCTACGAAAAATATCAAATTAATCACACTGCAACCTTCACAAATAAAACTATGGAAAATAATAGTGCTGGAAACTGAGAAAATACTAGCACACACACATAAAAATGACAACGTTATTTTTGGACAGATATCCTCGGAAAAACCCAACTTGGGAAAATCAGTGGAACAACTGAGGATTTTTTTATTATGCAAGAGTGAGAGAAAATTTTTGAGTACAACTGGATGCCAAAATTTGGCAATCCTATGGAAAAATTCTAGTGAGGAATTTTCCTCACCCCACAGGCAAATCCAGGCAATGGTTGTAGCTCCAAGTGAGTCATCCAAACTGCCTCTACACAAGCCCACGTCACCCTAACACAGTCCTTTCCCATGCATATCGTGAATCAACTGCTCCTGTAGCCATCTTGTTTGTCACTAGCTGAGAAACTCTCTCTTCATCCTTATGGAACGCTTTCCTGGCCTTTGGAACTAAAACTCGTCTTCTCTCCGGCAAAATCGAACTACCCTCTAGAGGCTTTGGTGCAGCCACTACGTTAGCCTCACTGTGGTTCTTCTACCTCTTTGCAAAAGCACTCACTGGATCTGGAAATCTTTCTCCAGCCTCACTATCCCTACCCCTCACTGTCTCTGCTTCCTCCTGAGGCTCAAACTCTCCGACAATTGATTGTTGCTACTCTGGAAAATTGAATTTTCCAAGTGTCTCAAGTATTTTTGGTGTATTCTCCAAGTTCCCATCGAATTCTTCTTATAAACCCTTGTTGGAGCACCAACGAACAAGATTAAAACTTAATCAAGGACTAGGATCATTTTGGAGTTGATCCGTGTGAGTTTCTAAAGAATTCTCACCCTGACTTAATTAATTCTGATTAACTAACCATATTCCCTAAGTTTAGACTTATGAAATATTTAAAAATCGGCTAATAATCTAATTAAGTCATCTCTAGGTGGAATTTCCATAAACGATTTTTGGGTTTTGGAGATCTCATGTATTCTAACCTCTCCACCAAATTTCGTAGCTAGAACACATCTGATGCTACAAAAACTAACATAGAGAAAATAACTCGTGATTAGGATACAATTCTATGCTATGGTGGGATGTATGCTTTGTCCCTCACATATAGGGGCACATCCAATAACAAAGCCATTCGTCTGTTGTACTTGTACTATTTCCGATGTTAGTGATGATGTGAGAAGAATTGCGGTGCTAGCACTTGGATTTGTTTTATACTCCGAACATGAGCAGGTTTATATGTTATCCTACAATGTACCATGTTTTTATCATTAGATCAATTTTAGACTTGTTTTGTTATAACTTTTGCATTACATCTTGATGGAGCATTAGGTTCAATATTTTAAGAATAATATCAAAGGGGTCAGTGTATTTTGTCTTGGTCATTTATGCTGGTACTAAATCAAACTCTGCAATTTTAACAGACCTCATGAATAGTTTCTTTATTTCCCGAGTCATATAATCCACATGTCCGATATGGAGCAGCCTAGCAGTGGGCCTCTTGTGCAAGCACAACATTAAGTGAGGCCATTTTGCTGATGGAACCATTAACAACAAATGTGGTAGATGTTGTTTGTCAAGGTGTCGTTATAGCCATGGCTATGGTTGTTATGCAGACAAATGAGGCATGTGAACATCATGTAGGTAGCTTCAGGTATGCTATAAAAACTAAGAAAATTATAGGTCCAATAGACCAATTTGGTCTCAGTGGACGTTAACCATAATCATCATAATCATCATCATCATCATACAATGTTGCAAGCTTTTATTTAGCAAAACAAATTTTATTGTTGCCATTGTAGTTGCACTTCTATTGTTAATGATTAATGTAGTGTTTCCAATTGAAATAATAACTTCTAAATGTTGGCATTTAAAATTAGAATTACATCCTATAGAGATTGATGATGTTATTATTTTTCATTCAAACTCTAGGTTTTACCGCAATAGATATTTTTATCACCCTGGCATCGCTTTATTTCTTACTTCAGGCGTCAACTTGAGAATATCTTTCTTGACAAGCATGAAGATAGCATGAGCAAAATGGGTGCAACTTTAGCTTTTGGTATTTTAGATGCAGGTGGTCAGAATGTCCCAATTAAGTTGTCATCCAGGACTAATCATGATAGAATCATTGTTGTTGTTGGTATGGCAAGATTTAGTCCATTTTGGTATTGGTATCCACTTGTATATTTTTCTGAGCCTCTCTTTTCCACCTACGACTTTGATTGGGCTCAATTATGAACTGAAGGTCCCAAAATTTGAGTTTCTTTCACATGCCAAGCCCTCATTATTTGAATATCCTCATCCTACAACACCTACAACAACAACTTCTGCACTAAAATTGCCAACTGTTGTTTTGTCTACATCAGCGAAGGCTAAAGTGAGAAAAAAAAGAAACAAATCAGAAAACTGCTATGGACGAGGAAAACATTTTTGGTGAAGCAGGACCCATGAAAGGGCCAAAATCTAGTGATAAGGAAGGGGAAGCAATGCAGGTAATTTCCATCTACAACTTGATTCCATACTTTTACAAGTTCTTAATGTAAAAGGGGTATTTCTATTAAATGGAAGTTCATAAGTGAGCATCTCTTTCTGGATTTTGTAGAGCTCCTTTATCATTCATTGACCTGTTATTATAGCCAGAAGGTTATTTGTCAAATTTCATATCATAGCTATTTTAGTCTTGTCACCACCTATTGGTTATTTCCCATTTCATATCTATGATATATGTATTATTGCCACCTTATTATATGTAATAATTGTTTCTCCACTGAAAATGGGCACAAGGGTTCCGCTAGTTTAGTGTCATTCATAGGGGCCACCTTCAACAAGTTAGATCTTTGATAGCTTTTTATCTTCCCCAAAATGGTTCACCTAGGGTGGAAGCCCATATTTGGAAGGTGGAGATTTGTATGCTTTAGGGCTTATCCATGCAAACCATGGGGAGGGAATTAAAGAGTTTCTTCGTGAAAGCTTGCACAATACAAGTATTGAAGTGTGTGTCCACCTCAGTTTCAGCCACTGGTATCATTTGATGTATAGAACCTTTAATGAAAATAGTGTTGTTCAAATCAAATATTTGTTTTCAAAGCAATTATAACAAATTTGTGGTGATTGCAAAAGATAATTCAACATGGTGCATGTTTGGCACGAGGTTTGGCTGCTTTGGCAACTGCTGATGAAGAGATTTATGAGTATGTCAAGACGTTCTTTACTTAGATAGTGCAGTTTTTGGAGACACTTCAGGCATAAGTTGGGATTTCTTATGGTTGGAACTGCAAGTGAAAAGTCTAGTGAGATGCTTGCATATGCACATGATACTCAACATGAAAAGATTATTAGGTATTGCTGGTTAGTTACGTTTGAACTTTGAAAAGTATTTCATGTGAAAATACCGTTCGAACATTTATTTTTCCTTGACTAATTCTATTGAAGTTTAAACTTTCCAACAGATTTTAATGTCCATTTGTAAACAATTGTGTACAAAGGTTTGGCCCTTGAAATATCTTTAACTGTCTATGGAAGAGCAGATGAGCCTGATACACTTATAGAGAAAATGACTTGTGATCAGGATCCAATTCTATGCTATGGTGGGATGTTTGCTCTGACCCTCACATACAGGGGCACATTCAATAACAAAGCCATTCGTCATCTGTTCTGCTCTGTTGTTTCCAATGTTAGTGATGTTGTGAGAAGAACGACGATGCTAGCACTTGGATTTGTTTTATACTCTGAACCTGGGCATGTTTTTATGCTATCCTACAGTGTACCATGTGAGAATTTGTTGCAGTAATTGATTTATTTCTCCTACTTATTTACAATAAGTTATTCACCAATGCTTCAGTAAATATCAAAATAAATTCAGTTGCAGACTTCACAAATTAAGAACCCAAAATTTAAAGTCAAGAGAAACATCTACATATGAACAATCACATTGAAACACTTGTTTTTGGACAATCGTCCCCGGAAAAACCTAATGTGGGAAAATCGGTGCAGCAGATCTGAGGGTTTCTATTATTGGTAGTAAATATCTGAATACAATTTGGATTACCTAGAGAAAATGGAAATCCACTCAGAGAAGATAACTGATAATTCTCTCACACTTATTCTGGAGATTTTATCTTGTCCCCGGCTCCTAGATGACCCACTGTGCAGTCTCTGTGTGAGCCTACACAGCCACTGCATGACTTTTGTGTGGAGACTCCCTCTAACTGAGTCAACCTAGGATGTTGTTGCTTCTACTGTAGAGAAATCAATATTTCTCCTGTCAATCACCCACAGTGATTCCTGGCATTGATCTCTGCTTATCCCCCAACACTTCTGCGTTAATCTCCTCCAGTTTTGGTGCTTTCTCTTTGTGTCAATCTCCTCTAGCTGATGCGCTATCCCTCCTTGGATCAGCGCTGGCTCTATTATCCTTCATTGTCTTCTCTGACGTATATTCATTGGAACTGGAAATCACTTTCTTCTAGTACTACCTCTGATCCTCATTGCTTGATCATTGGTTCGAATTCCTTATCAAACCCTTCCCGAGGAAAATCGAAGTGACTGATCAACTCTTTGTGTATATCAAATGAACCCCAAGCCTCCTTATACTTTTCTCGTTGAGACTTCAACGATCGAGATTAAGTGTCTAATCAACGGATAAGATAAAAAAATGACTTGATCCGCCTTCTAGATCAATCTCACCCACATTTTGATTAATACCCATTAATATTTTAACTGTCCTAATTTTAGACTTAGGAACCCCATTAAAAATATAAATTATTTTAATAAAATAAAATTTGGGTTGAATTTCACCAAACAGTTTCGGGGTTCTTTATAATTCACGTGCCTTAGCCTCTCCACCAATATTCAGGGTTAGAGCACATCTGATGATATAAAAAACTAACAATCCCTATTAGCGAGGAAAGTACTCTAGCAACAATGTCCAACTGCATGTTGCTCTGTCTCTGAAGCATCCTATTTCCACACTATTGCTTCTACCAACACTGTGTTGTACTACTGCCCATGATACTTTCACTACCACTGCTAAATTTGTACTACAACTCCCTCTCAAATGCTGCATCACACTATTGAAAAGGATTTTCCAACATACCCATATGTTCCCGAAATTCAACAAACTTTGTTCTTCCTAGAGCCTTGGTGAGTACATCTGCTATCTAATTTCCTATGGGAGTATACTCCAACTGTACCGCAACACGCTAAACACAGTCCCTGATAAAGTGACACTGAATATCAATGTGTTTGGAGCGATCATGAAACATTAGATTTTCAGAGAGCTTGATACAACTCTGATTATCACATAAGATCTTTGTCGCTTCCATCCTTTTCTTAGATAGATTGACAAGCAGTTTCCTGAGCCATATAGCTTCACATGTTGCTTTTCTAGCTGCCATATACTTAGCTTCAGAAGAGCTCAGTGCTACAAACTTCTGCTTCTTATTGCACCAAGAGGTCATCCCAGATTCAATACCAAAGCAATACCCAATGGTATTTTTCCTGTCTATTGCTTCCTGCCCAATATACATCATTGAATCCACTTAATTCGATATCATCGCCCTTGGAGTATCTTAATCCAAAATTGATTGTTCCTTATACATACCTAAGAATGTGCTTTGCTATTGCCCAGTGCGCCCTTTTTGGTTCCACCATGAACTAACTAAGGGTGTTGACAACATAACATATGGCTGGCCTGGTGTTGACCAGATACATAAGCAACCCAATGAGTTGTCTGTATAAGGTGGGGTCCACTTCCTTGTCTCAAGAAGCATCTATGTTCTTCCAATTGGTAATCATAGGCATAGCCATAGGTCGACAATCCTGCATTCTGAATCTTTTCAAAATTTCTGATGCATATCTACCTTGGCCAAGGAAGATCTGATCATCCTGCTGCCAAACTTCCAATCTTAGAAAATAGTTTGTTAGCCCCAAATCCTTCATGTCAAATTCTGTTTACAGGTTCTTCTTGCAATCCTCTATGAGTCTAGGTGATCCTGTCAAAAATAGATCATCCACATACAATACCAGAATTAACGTCTCACCTTCTACCAATATATAATAAATGTTGGGATTGACATCGCTCTTAATGAATCCCAACTGTTGTAAGTAGCTGTCAATTCGACCATACCAATCTCTGGGTGCTTGTTTCAGCCCAGACACGACTTTCTTCAACCTACACACGAGTTCTCTTTTCATGTGTTTTGAAACCTTATGGTTGTTCAATATATACCTCTTCTTCTATCACCCCATTCAAGAACGATGTCTTGACATCAATTTGGTGAATCTCCCATCCCATCTATGCTGCAAGGGATATAATGGATCTGATAGAGGTATACCGAGCTACTAGGGCAAATGTTTCCTCATAGTTTATTCCTTCCTTTTGAGCATATCCTTTTGCGATGAACCTAGCCTTGTACTTGTCTACGCTTCCATCTGCAACATACTTGATTTTCTAGATCCATCTCAAACCTACAACTGATCTGTTCTCTGATCTTGGTACAATTTTTCAGACATCATTTGTCACGATGGTACAATACTCTTCTACCATGGAATCCACCCATACCTGGTGTTGTATAGATTCTTGAAAACTAGAAGGTTCTTCGATCTGAGCTACCAATGCATGGTACCTGTCAGGTTGTCTACGCTGCCTTTTCTCGGCTCTAGGAGCTCCAATGAATTCCTCTGCGTCCCTCAGAGTCTGTCTTACTTCTCAGCTAGTCCTTCCACTGGTGGTGGGAGGTTCCATCTATTCCTCTTCTTGTTGTTGTCCCTGTTGTGACATTCCTAGCTCCTCTTCTCTTAAGGAGATGCTAGTACTGATTACAGTGCTTGAACCGGATACTTGTCTTCCTGCCAGATCTAATCCCTATTGCTAGACCATAGGAGCATCCTCAGCCTGTTCTTCAAACAACATCTCTCGATATTTCCTGAAAGCTCTGTCTTCCATGAACTTTGCATCCTGCCTTACTACAATCTTCCTACTGCTCAAGATGTAGATTCGATACTACTTTGAAGTCTTGATGTAACCCATGAGATACCCAACTTCAACAGTCTACTCTAACTTGCTCTGCTTCTCTTCTGCAATATGGAAATAAGGCACACTTCCGAATATCCTGAGGTGGCTTACTTTTAGTTCTTTTCTATGAAAACACCCTCTAGTGTCTTCTTTCCTAAATTCCTATGAGGAGTCTTGTTCTGAATGTATACAATTGTACTGCATGCTTCTGCCCATAAAAACTTGGGTAGATTCAGATCATATAACATCATCTTTTCTGCTCCAAAAATAGTTTTGTTCTTCCTTTCTACGACTCCATTCTTCTCTGGATTATAAGGTGTTGTCCATTCCCTTCGGATCCCTTCTCTTGTGCAGAAATATGTGAAGTCCTTATTCATGTATTCTCTACCATTGTCTGAGTGCAATATCTTGATATTCCTTCCTGTTAGGTTTTCCACTAGAGCCTTAAACTCCTTAAATCGATCAAAGACCTCATCCTTGGTTCTCAAAAAATAAATCCAAGCTTTCCTGGAATGGCCATCCATGAAGGTGAAAAAATACTCAGCACCACTGATGGCTCTTGTAGACATTGGACCGCAAATGTTTGAGTGTATTAAGCCTAATACACTCTTAGCTCTATTGTTGCTCCTGGAATAAGCTACTTTGGCGTACTTGCCTAGTACACAACCTCTACATGTATCATCATGCTTGGTAGTAAGCACTGGAACCCCCGTAATAGATTCCTTGAGCATCCTTAACGCCCCATGATGTAAGTGTCCCATCCTTCTATGCCACTGTTCATTTAATTATTTTTCTCCACTGACATTACTGCTTATCCGTGCCATAGGAAACTCGAGTTGCAACTTGTATACCCTGTTGCTTCGACTTCCAATTTGGGCCCTCTTTTTCCACTTAGGATGCTTGAGATATACTCTATTATCGATGAAGTACACATCATATCCCTTATCTTGTAATTGAGATACAGAAATCAAATTCATTCCCATACCTGGCACATGCAATATGTTCGTGGCTCGAAGAATATCTCCTGCTATTGTCTGGAATGTAACAGTTCCCTTTCCTACTAGGGTGCATATCATCCTGTTACCCATTGTGATTTGGAAGTTCATATGTTCCTCCTGATAGATCAAGAAATATTCTCGTTCTCCAGTCATATGGGTTGAAGCTCCGCTATCAATGTACCATTCCTTGACTAATGCATAATTCGATAAGCAAGCAAATTCCTCTTCCAACCTGGGAGCTAATTCAGAAATATTTTGACCCCTACTATTCTCCTTTCTCTTTTTCTTTGCTTCCATCTTGCCCGAACCTTTCTCTGATACCATGTGAAAATCTGCTGCAGCAATTGATTTATTTCTCCTACTTATTTACAATAAGTTATTCACCAATGCTTCAGTAAATATCAAAATAAATTTAGTTGCAGACTTCACAAATTAAGAACTGAAAATTAAAAGACAAGAGAAACATCAACATATGAACAATCACATTGACACACTTGTTCTTGGACAATTGTCCCTGGAAAAACCCAATGTGGGAAAACCGGTGCAGCAGATCTTAGGGTTTCTATTATTGGTAGTAAATATCTGAATACAATCTGGATGCCTCAGAGAAAATGGAAATCCACTCAGAGAATATAACTGAGAATTCTATCACAATGATTCTGGAGATTTTATCCTGTTCCTAGCTCTTGGATGACCCACTGCGCAGTCTCTACGTGAGCCTATGCAGCCATTGCGTGACTTCTGCGTGGAGACTCCCTCTAAATGTGTCAACCTGGGTTGTTGTTGCTTATGCTGCAAAGAAATCAAGATTTCTCCTGCCAATCACCCACAATTATTCTTAGCACTGATCTCTACTTATTCCCCAACACTTATGCGTCAACCTCCTCCAACTGCTACATTGTCCCTCCTTAGCTCAACACTGGCTCTATTGTCCTTCATTGTCTTCTCTGATGTATATTCATTGAAACTGGAAATCACTTCCTTCCGGTACTACCTCTGATCGTCACTGCTTGATCACTGGCTCGAATTCCTTAGCAAACCCTGCCCTAGGAAAATCATGCTAACTGCTCAACTATCTGTGTATATCAAATGAAGCCCAAGCCTCCTTCTTATACTTTTCTCATTGAGACTTCAATGACTGAGATTAAGTCTCTAATCAATGGCTAAGATTAAAACATGACTTGATCCACCTTCTAGATCATTCTCACCCATATTTTGATTAATACCTATTAATATTTTATTTTTTAAAAGTTTAGACTTAGAAACCCCATTAAAAATATTAATTATTTTAATAAAATATAATTCAGGTGGAATTTCACCAAACAATTTCTGGGTTCTAGAACTCATAGTCTCTCCACCAATTTTTATGGCTAGAGCACATCCGGTGCTATCAAAAACTAGCATACCATGTTTTTATTATTAGATTAATTTTAGACTTGGTTTGTTATAAATTTTGTGCTACATCTTGATGGAGCATTTGGCTCAATATTCTATGAATAATATCAAGGGGATCAATGCATTCTGTCTTCATCCTTTATGCTGGTGTTAAATCAAACTCTATAAATTTTACAAACCCCATGAATAGTTTCTTTGTTGTTCGATTCATATAATCCACATGTCAGATATGGAGCATCCTTGGTAGTGGGCATATCTTGTGCAGAGACAACATTAAGTGAGGCCATTTTGCTGTTGGAACCATTAACATTAGATGTGGTAGATTTTGTTCGTCAAGTTGATCTTACAGCCATGGCTATGGTTCTTGTGCAAACAAATGAGGCACCTGAACCTCGTGTAGGTAAGTTCAGGTATGATATTATACAATGTTGTAAGCTTTTATTTAGCAACTAAATGTTCATTATTACCATTGTAATTGCACTTATATTGTCAATTTGTAATTCAAAGTTTCTAGTTGAAATAACAACTAAAATTTGACATTTCTTATATAGAATTATATATGATAGAGACTAATGGTGTTATTACATTGCATTCAAACTCCATGTTTTATCGCAATAGACCTTTCTATCATCCTCACATTGTTTTTATTTCTTACTTAAGGTGTCAAACTGAGAAGCTCATACTTGAGAAGATCATTCTTGACAAGCATGAAGATGAAGACACCATGAGCAAGATGGGTGCAATATTAGCTTCTAGTATTTTAGGTACTTGGTCAAAATGTCTCAATTAAGTTGCCATCTAGGACTAAGCATGACAGAATTACTAAGCATGACAGAATTATTGTTGTTGTTGGTGTGGCAGTACTTATTCAATTTTGATATTGATGTCCACTTGTATATTTTCTGAGCCTCTCTTTGGCAATCACTGCTTTAATTCGGCTCAATTATGAATTGAAGGTCCCAAAATTTTGGGTTTTTTTCACGTGCCAAGCCCTCATTATTTGAGTTACCTTGTCCTACAACACTTCCAACAACAACTTTTGCAGTAAAATTCCCAACTGTTGTTTTGTCTACATCAGCAAAGGCTAAGGCTACAACAAAGAAAGAAAAAAATCAGAAAACTACTATGGATGAGGGAAACATTTTTGGTGAAGCAAGACATATGAAAGGCCCAAAATCTAGTGATAAGGAAGGGAAGCAATGCAAGTAATTTCCAACTACAAGTTGATTCCATACTTTTACAAGTTCTTAACATAAATTGGGTATTTTTATTAAATGGCAGTTCAGAAGTCAACATCTCTTTCTGGCTTTTGTAGAGCTCATTTAGCATTGACCATTGACATGTTACTATAGTTAGAAGGTTATTTGTCAAATTTCGTATCATAGCTATTTTGGTCTGGTCACTGCTTATTGGTTATTTCCCATTTCATATCTATGGTATCTGTCTTATTGCCACCTTATTTATGATCTTGGGCTTCTTCTGGATTTGTCCATCTACATAACCTACTCTGCCTTTATTCTTATTCAGGTTAATTTCATTTTTGTAGGTGGATAATGCATTTGAAAAGAAAGTTGAAGTTGAGCCATAATCCATAGGAAAAGAAAGCTGAAGCCGAACCATCTTGTGAAATTCTCTCAAATCCTACTCGAGTTGTTTCAGTGCAGGAAAAGTATATTAAGTTTTTGAGGAGAGTAGATATGTGCCCATTAAATTAATGCCTTCAAGGTTTGTTTTACTGAGGGACACCAAGCCATCAGAACTAGAAGTGTTTATTTTGAATGATACACCTACATCGTTAGCTTCATATGGAAATTCGTCAACCCCCCAAGCACCTGCACCAGTTGTGTCTGTTGAGGATGGAGAACCTCAACCACAACAACCTTTTGAATATAACACATTTTCCAATTGATGGGACAATTTTTTACTGTAAGAAATCGTTTATTGAAAGTCTTTCAAAATGGCGGGGCTTCAAAAAGGTCCTCTTTATTTCCAATTTTCATGAGTCAGTATGTGACTTTGTTTAGTTTTGCCCATGTCTTTGTTTGTCCAAAAAGAGGCATTTAATAATCATGTTGGCCTAACTGGTCATGATGCCATTTGAAGTTTGTATGTGCCTCTGAACTATGGAAGTTTGTAATTGATCAAATAAATCATAAATTAGTGTGAGAGTTTGAAGTGTAATTTTTATGGTGGCTGCACATTATTTTTTCACTAGCATCAATGCTCTGACATTTGAAATTAGTGTGAGATTGAAGTGTAATTTTTATGGTGGTTGTACATTATTTTTTCACCATCATCAATGCTCTAATATCTGGGTTTGATTGGGGGATTTTACCCTTGAAGTCCTTTATGAGCTACATTACTGTGAGTTTGGAGTGTAATTTTTATGGTGGTTGCACGTTATTTTTTCGCCAACATCAATGCTCTAGGGATTTTACCCTTGAAGTCCTTTATGAGCTACATTACTGTGAGTTTGGAGTGTAATTTTTATGGTGGTTGCACGTTATTTTTTCGCCAACATCAATGCTCTGATATCTGGGTTTGATGAAGGGATTCTACCTTGAAGTCCTTGATAAGCTACATCTTGTATGAAGATTCAAATTGTTAATATTTAAAGCATATAAAGATAAAAATGACTTGCAACAAGAAGTTTCAAATTGTTAATATTTCAAGCATATAAAGATAAAAATGACTTGCAACAAGAAGTTGTTATTATGTTCCATATTTAGTTGAGAATGTGAGTTATAGTATCATATTACAATATTCAAATACTTAATATTTTATGCATATAAAGATAAAGCATGTTGCCATTGTTTTTCATATTTAGTTAAGAGTGAGTTATAAATTATAATATCATATTAATTTACTGTTGTAAAATCCATCGATCAAATTTACATTCAATTATAAAATGCTTATGTAATTGAGAAACTTTTTGAGGAGAGGCCCAATTATAGGAGTGAGGGATCGGTGAGGGATTAAGAAGCCTAGTTACCAATAGAGAGGTTAAGAAGTGTTTTTGAGAAAGATATTCTCTTCTCAAATAAATAGTAGTACAAACTCATCTATTCCCAATAGAATATAGAATAAAATAGATGAGTGTGGTGGCATTTTTTTATTATATGTTGTTATGGAATCTAGTCCATCGGAGAGGGATTAAGAAGCCTAGTTACCAATAGAGAGGTTAAGAAGTGTTTTTTAGAAAGATATTCTCTTCTCAAATAAATAGTAGTACGAACTCATCTACTCCCAATAGAATATAGAATAAAATAGATGAGTGTGGTGGCATTTTTTTATTATATGTTGTTATGGAATCTAGTCCATAGAGGAATAGTTACAGTGAAGGGTTTGAGTATATGAAATCAGTCCAGTTTTACACTTTGTACCAAGTGTTGTGGGGAAAAGAGGGGAAGAGGCATATGGGAATTGAGTTTTTAGAGTTGTTTAGTTGTTAAGGGATATTATGGTCTTTCTATTTTGACTTGTTTCATCTAAAAAAGACCATTCTAATATCTAATATGTAGTAACACTAGAGATTTGTATTTTTTTAGGTTGACAGAATTCCATATCTTGTTTTAAGAATGTTTGATGTAGCACATTTTATTGATGTTAACTGAAGATTTAACTTAATACACATTGGTAAACAAGAGATTTAAATGGGTGCAATTTTAGCTTCTGACAAAGTAAAGAACGTTCTTGACAAGCATGAAGACAATAAGATGGGTGCAATTTTAGCTTATGGTATTTTAGATGCAGGTGGTTAGAATGTCTCAATTAAGTTGTTATCCAAGACTAAGCCCACAATCTAGTGATAAGGAGGAAGTAATGCAGGTAATTTCCACATGCAACTTGATTCCATTATCGTAAATGGGGTATTTTTATTAAATGGCAGTTCATAAGTTAACGTCTCTTTCTAGCTTTTGTAGAGCTCCTTTACCATTCATTGACCTATTATTATAGTTAGAAGGATATTTGTCAAATTTCATATCATCGTTGTTTTGGTCTTGTCATCACTGCTCAGTTATTTCCCATTTTATTTCTACAATATCTCTGTCTTATTGCCACCTTATTATATGTAATAATTTTTCTCCAGTTAAATGGACACAAAGGTTTTGTAGGGATTATTGTAGTTGAAATCTAGGAATGGAGGGTATTACACCATTGTTGTCTATGGTCATGATTGTAATGAGAAAATCAGGGTCAATTTAATAGTGTTGATTAATTTCTTTTTTTGCTTAATTTTACGATCTTGGGCTTCTTCTGGATT